>JBBPKJ010001364.1:0-11186 GCA_038089195.1 Brasilioporus rufonigricans | reverse complement strand
CTTCGTCTCCTTCTATCCAGATGATATAATGGTCTACCCCTTTTAGCTCGTCATCCTCTAGGACAATCTTTCTCCTACAACGTTTCTCTTATAACGTTGCGTGTTCTGATCTCTCCATGTATTGCTAAGCCTATTCCCTCTTGCTGGTTCGATTCCAGCGTTCTTGCTTAGTCAATCTTCCTTTATCATCTTGGTCTGTGTGGTGGCAGGTCCCATTTACCTATGTTTACCTTGTTTCTGTCTCTGCCTTAATTGTATTATAAGAACTAGCTAGATTCGCCCTTGTATTCTCTAGCTAGTTCTACGCAATCCAGCACACTACTCTGCTCACTCAGTGTGACCTCTGTTCCAAATCTTGTTCTCCAGACGTTGTGTCTCTTCGTGAGTACCTCCTGGTGTCCAAGAAGTTTAGTCTTGAGCATAGAAGTGCTCTCAACGTTACATCCATGGCCTTCATTCCAAAACTCTTTGGGTTCACTGATGTTTGTTTAGCTCTGGACTCTATTTGCTCACCCTATACTGATCCATTGATTGATTGGATTATAAGTAGCAACTCTTGTCTAATGCTCCTACAGATTGAATGTCAAACCTCTGTACTCTAGAACTCTGCCTAGGGAATTTAATCCTAGGAGTGTACTTGGATTCACCCAAGGTCTTGGACCTTCTAAGTCCAGTCTTGTGGACCTCCATCCAGCTTTGTCCAGACATCCTTTCTACAATAAGACTGACCAACAATTGTCCTTTTCAGCCTCTGCTGCCTTCATCAGCACTTGTTCTTATGCCTCTGACTTTGTTAATTGTCTTTCTGAGTCATATCTGTTCCCTCCACTTCATGCCAGTCACTTTTGTTATGACCTCCATTACCTTGCCTTCTGCTGTTTTCTTCCTCCAGCATTTTGTTTCCTCTGTCTGTCCTCAAAAAAAGCATAAAAACATAAACCATCATAAACCATCATAGAAAACCAAAAATCAGAAAATCAAAAGAAAAAGAACAATAAAACATCATCTACTCTAATGTCTGTTCCCTTCTCTACTTTTCCCCCTCCTCATTTCTCCCTCCAGCTCTGTTTCAGATCCTTTGCTCTTCTCTTATATCTTTCTCCACTTTACCTCTGGCACCCCCTGGGGCTGCCTTTTCTGTCTTCTTCAGTTATATCTGCATTGGCCAGGGCCTTGAGGGCTCAGCCCTAATATGGGGCACCACCATGCCCACTCCACTGGCACTTCTCTGAGGCCCCTGGCTCCTCCAACTTGCCTCCCTTCACTCTCCATCTCCATTTCTTACCTTCAACCCCAATTCCAGGATATTCTGTTTCTCTATTTTTCCTTGTTCTCCATTCCTTCCTTATTGTGTTCTTGCATTCTCTGTTTTCCATTCATCTCTGTTCCACTTGACTTGAAAAAATCATAAAACAAAGATTCAAGACAAAGATAAAAGAAAAAGACAAAAGGTCATTAAAAAGATAATAAAAAAGAAACACCAAGTCATTTTATATACTGTACTTTACCTACTCCTGCATCTCCTCTGCCCCTCCATCCTCCACTCCATTCTTGCTCTCCATCTCCTCTTCTCCCTCCTCCATCTGTACCTCTGCCTTCTCTGCCTCTTTTTCCTTTCCTTTGCATACCTCTGGTATGTCCTCTGTCTGCACCACCCTCTCCTTTTCCTTCCTCCACCTCTTCTCCTCCATCTGCCCCTCTGTCAACATGGCAATCTGCTTGAATATCTCCACAATCCACAGCAGCAGCAGAAGGTGCTGGTCAAGCATCTTCACAACTGCTGTGTCCTCCTCCTCCTCCATGTTCCTGCTTCTCCACAATAGACCACCTGTGGAATTTCCATCATGGGCCAGGCCTGCTTCTTCTTCTCCCCTTTGTGTGGCAATCCCTCCTTGCCCCTCCTGCATGTCATGTGTATATGGTGATACTCTACACATGCAGACCCCTTCATTCCAGATGTGTAGGGCACACACACAATGTTCCTGTCTTGGCACTGCTCATATGGACCACCTGTGCACTTCTTCCTCTTATCTGCCACCTTGCTCCAACCATGCTTCTCCTCAAAGTTGGTCAACTCTATGAAATTCTGTAAAATACCCATTAGTACTGAGTATACACATCATTTCAGACTTACCTTTTCCTTCTCCTTTGCCTTCTGCTGCTCCTTCCACTGGCATGCCAACTCCACCTTCCACCTCTCCATGGCCTCTGCCTCCCTCCTCTGCTGCTCTCCTTTTCTCCTCTACCTCTCCTTTTCCTTACACCTCTGTTGCTTTGCCTCCTCACATTCCCTGCACTCTTGCTCCTCTCTCTCATGCCACTCATGCATCTCCACCTTGCATTGCAGCCTCACAGCTCACTCCTGCTTGCTGCACTCTTTCACTTGAGTGAGTGCTGCTCAGAGTGCCCAGACCTCTTTGTCTTCACTGGGAGGGGGCATGGGAGACCTTGTCTCTTCATCAAACATACTGGGGATGGTGGTGGTATGAGTTTAAGCCACTCAGACTTCAAGTTCCATCTTTTATACTCTGAGGTGAAAATTTTCAGACTCCACCTAGTAAGCAACCCACATCATTGTCATCCTTTTCTGGTCATTCTCTCCACATGGACTTGACCACCCCCTCAGACTGGCTCTGACTGGATATCTGCACTTACTACAGCCTTGAGAGCTTGGCCTTAAAGGGAAGGCACTGTCACATCCATCATTCTGACCTCTATTACATCTCCTCCAGCCATCTCTGTCCACCTCCACAATCTCTGTTCATTATCCACATCACCCCTCAGAGTTCTGTTCTAGAGCTTGTCCTTCACTCAGACCTATCCTGACAATGCTCAGACCCTTATCCATATTTGTATACCATTGTTCTCTGACCCTTGTCCATTATTTGGTAGCTTATTTGACAGCTTCTTACCCCTCTGCCACATTACTTATATCTCCCTGTACTTATTTCATGTTCTTGTTCCATTTTCAATCTCCATACCTTACTCTGATCATATTTAAGGACATCTCCTGTACACTATTCCTTAGTACTAATATCAACTCAGACAATCCTCTTGTTCTTGCCTGACTTCCCCTCACCTCCTGTTGGAACTCTGCTCTGAAATACAAGAACACAGACCTGTTTAAGGGCATGACACATAAGTCCTGTGCTGACATCCTCACTGCATCCCCCTCTGCTCCAACACCTCCACTCTGGACATCACATCCACCTCTATCATCCAACCCCTCAACTCTGCTTATTGTCCTCTGATCTCCAGCTGGACTTGGACCAGAGGATCTGGTCTTAATAGGAAGAAGCCAGGTGATCCTAGGGACTCTCTAGCTATGTACTCACAATCCAAAGATTGACTGAATTACTGGTACCCTCCCCCTTCCAGACTCTACTCACCCTCCTTGCAAGGCATTCAATATCATTCCTACCAGATATCTACTACAATGGCTAGGCATTGACCCAGACAAGAAAACCTCCTCTCAACTAAGAAAGGGGAGGGCTTGGTTGAAAGAGGAGTACATCTGTAAAACCACTCTCTCTACTGAAATTCCCAGTCAGATAAAAGCCAACCAAAAGACTCTCCTAGAAGTCTTTTTCTTCTTCACTGATGTCTTCACTGAAAAGACTCATGACTTACTATCTTCACCATGCCCCTTTGACCATACTATTGAGCTAAAGAGCTCCTTCTCTTCTCAAGTAGTCAAAACCTACCCCCTTAATCTTCAAGAACAGAAAGCCTGTAGAGCATTTGTAGAGGAATATCTGAAAACTGGCCATATTGTACTCTTGAAATCCCCTCAGGTCTCTTCCTTCTTCTTTGTCCCTAAGAAAGATGGATCCCTCTGCTTTTGCCAAGACTATCACTACCTGAACAAGCACACCTTCAAGAATGCTTACCCTCTCCCCCTTATCTCCAATCTTGTTGACAAGTTAAAGGATTTAACTATCTTCACCAAGTTTGACATATGATGGGGGTACAATAACATCCATATTTGCCCAGAAGACACCTGGAAAGCAGCCTTCATCACTCTCCTGGATTTGTTTGAACCCACTGTCATGTTCTTTGGCCTCTGTAACTCTCCAGCCACCTTCCAAGCATTTATGAATCACTCCTTCCATGATCTCTTAGCTGAGGAATGGCTTGTAATCTATATGGACAACATCCTCATTCACTCTTCCAACCTCTCTATCTACCACATTCATACCAAGAAAGTCTTAGAACAAATGCACAACCTCCACCTCTTTTTAAAGTTATCCAAATATACCTTTGACATTCCAGAAGTAGAATACTTAGGAATGATTGTTGGCAGCAGTAACACCAAGATAGATCCAGTCAAACTCCTGGCAATCACCAAGTGAAACACCCCCTCTAGTGTCAAGGGAGTTCATTCTTCCATTGGTTTCTATAGTGACTCCAAAAACCATTATAATATTTATCTCAAATATAAAGTATACAGTGTCCTGCTGGTATATGTGGAAATTCCACTAGGTTTGGTGAGACAAAAGTTAGTACTTACAAATGGCTATAAGCAGGTCTATGGATCACGTGATTCAGTTCAGGGCAGGCTGAGATATGGCCATTTCAATATAACAACATCATTGCAATGGTTTTTTTTACTTTTGTCTTGAGACATAGAATCTTGAGGAAATCACATGATATTTTGTTATACAAATAAAGGTACACATATAACAAGTATGTCTGAGTTTGAAAATATTCCCACACCTCTTGATTTGCAACCATCATCACTATACAGTCTCTTTTTACCACCTAAAAGAATATTATTCTTTTTATGCTTGATGCTGGTCACTTTTCACATTTCATTGAGTCCAGTACTGGTATTCACCACTTTACCATATCCAGACTTCATGTCAAGGAATGTTCTAGCCTCCAAAAGTCTTTTGGAGGTCATCCAGCCAAGCTTTCTCCTGCTAATATTCAACATGCTATTTATTTTATCTTCTCTGGTAAAGCCAAGATTGCTGTCCAGGTGACCAAAACTCTTTCCAATGTCATCAACAAACCTCTCTGCCAAAATACCATCCACCAGCACTTGAAGAAGTCTGGCATGAAAGCAGTAGTCAAGAAAAAGCATCCTCTTCTCTCTACCAAATATTATGAAGTTTGTTATAACTTTGCCTATGCATACAAAGATTGGACTGTGGAGGACTGGAAGAAGGTAGTATGATCTGATAAGACTAAAATCAATCATTTGGGGTCAAATGGATGCAAATGGGCATGGAAGAGGGCAAGTAAGAGGCTAAATAATAGACTAGTTAATGGAACTCTCAAGTTTGAAGGGGATTCCTTGATGATGTGGGGCTATAATGCCAGACTTCTTCAAGTGCTGGTGGATGGTATTTGGGCAGAGAGGTTTGTTGATGACATTGGAAAGAGTTTTGGTTACCTGGACAGCAGTCTTGGCTTTACCAAAGGAGATAAAATAGATAGCATATTGAATATTAGCAGGAGAAAGCTTGGCTGGATGATCTCCAAAAGACTTTTGGAGGTTAGAACATTCCTTGGCATGAAGTCTGGATATGGTAGAATGGTGAATACCAGTACTGGACTCAATGGAATGTGAAGAGTGACCAGTATCAAGCATAGAAAGAATAGAATTCTTTTAGGTGGTAGAAAGGGACTACATAGTGATGATGGTTGCAAATCAAGAGGTGTGGGAATATTTTCAAACTCAGACATACTTGTTATATGTGTACTTTTATTTGTATGACAAAATATCATGTGATTTCCTCAAGATTCTATGTCTCAAATCAAAAGTAAAAAAAAACCATTACAATGATATTGTCATATTGCTCTGAACTGAATCACATGATACATAGATCTGCTTATAGCCATTTGTAAGTACTAACTTTTGTCTCACCAAACCTAAGTGAAATTCCAACATATACCAACAGGACACTGCAACAGTTTTTGGAGTCACTGTATAACTTCTATAGGAAATTTATTTCAAATTTCTCCTCTATCACTGCTCCCCTCCACCCCCTCATCCAAGCCAAACAACCATGGGTATGGAAACCTGACCAAGAATCTGCCTTCTGCTCCCTCCAAAGGATTTTCACTGCCACTCCAGTCCTTCTCTTTCCTAACATTTCTAAACCATTCATAGTCATGTCAGATGCCTCTCTTACAGTGGTGGATGCTGTTCTCATGCAGCTGGACACCAATGGTAACCTCCACCTCTATGCCTACTTCTTGAAAATTCTAGGCTCAGCCAAGCATAACTATGATATCTATGACCAAGAACTTTTTGCTACCATTCTCACCTTAGATAAATGGTGCCACTACCTGCATGAAACTGGACATCCAGTCACTGTCATCACCAATCACAAGAACCTTTCTTACATATGTGCCCCCCAGAAACTGTCTCACCACCAAGCTAGATGGAGTATCTTCCTCCAAGACTTCAACATTGTCTGGAATATCACCCCAGGCTAAAAAAATGGCCTCTACTGATGCCCTTTGTCACAAAGATGAAGTAGACACCTCCTTGGACAAAACTGAATCCTCCATTATCCCTGAATACACCATCATTCATCTTCTCAACCTTGCTCTCCAGGCAAAGTTGGCCTGCTCCTCCTCTTTTAATCCTCTGATCAGTTGTGCTATCAATGCAATATTCTTGTCCACCCCTCTCTTCCACAACTTCTTCCCATCTGACTGGCTGTATAACAGCCAGAATCTCTACTTTAAACATTGCCTATATGTTTCTAAACCTGCTCATCATAATCTTATTTCCTCCCTCCATTCCTCTCCATCTGGTTGTCATGAGGGAGTCTTCTGGACTCAACAGCAACTCCAACAGGATTACTGGTGGCCTGGCATGTGCACCTATATTTGTTACTATGTTATTGATTATACCATTTGCAAGCAAACAAGATGAATACATACTCTACTGTTTCCCCTTTGTTTTCCCTCTTCTCCTCTGCCCCCCACCCCTTCTAGCAGATCTCCATTGACCTGATCTCCAGCCTCCTCTGAGTATGTGGCATTGACTCAGTACTGACCATGGTTGACCATGGCCTTACAAAGGGGGTAATTTTCCTCCCCTGCTCTAAAACTATCAATGCTACAAGAGCAGCAGATCTTTTTTTCAGACATGTTTTTCCCCACTTCAGCCTTTACAATACCTGTATCTCAGACAGAGGCTCTCAATTTTCCTCTGCCCTTGCTAGAGAACTTGCCTGCATCCTCTCCTATAACATAAAACTCTCCTTTATCTACCACTCCCAGACTGATGGTGAGACAGAATGTATCAACCAGAAACTGGAAACATATCTCCATATCTTTTGCCAAGGATGACTCCACAAATGGATAGACCTCCTTCCTATGGCCAAATTTTCTCACAACCCTGCCATCCATTCTTCCACCCACCAATCTCCATTCCAGATCATGATGGGCTACCAATTCCACTTTTATCTGCCAATAGAAAAGATGTTCCTCCCAGCCCTGGAAACCTGCTTATCCTTTATTATCAAAGCATGAGATGAAGCTCTAGCAACTTGTCAAAAAACATAGCAGCTAATGAAAGAACACATTTCTTCCATATTCTGCCCTTGGAAACCAGAAGATAAAGTTTGGTTGGAAGCCATGAATCTCCACATCTCCTACCCTTCTAACAAACTTGCCCTAAAAAGAGTAGGACCATTTGAGATCACCAAAGCCCTCTCTAGTCTCACATTCCAACTAAAACTCCCCCTCTCTTGGGAATACCACAATATATTCCATGCTTCCAAGCTAACCTCCTATTACACTACTCCAGAACATGGTCTCAATTTTCCATCTCCACCCCAAAACATTGTCAACAACAAAGAGCAATACAAAGCAGAGGCTATTCTCTATCATGGAATAGAGAAGTGAAGGAAGTACCTCATCAAATGGGAAGGCTATGCCCCATCTAAGAACACCTGGAAACTGGAATCAAACCTTATCAATATCAAGGAACTACTTGATGAATACAAGGTAACCAGGAACCTCCAATGAATCACCTCACTCTCCCCCTCTGGTTCCTCTTCTTTGCCACTTGTGCCTTCCTCCTTTTTATTGCAGCTGCCTTTCTCCATTCCCTCCATCACTTCCTCCAATGACCAACTCCTCATCATCTCATCACCCAACCATGTTCCTCCCAGTGATCCTTTCTCATCCTATTCAATCTTCTCTCCTTCCTAACCTTTCATGCCAACTTTTCTTTGTGGAAATCTTAGAAAGCACTCCAGTTATATATGAGTTGGAGCAACTTCCTTCCTTCTCTAGTAATGTTTCTAGCTATTCTGCTATCTGCCTTTATTACCATACTCAAAGTGTCTTCAATACTTATCTACATCTTTGCCCTTCTTCTATAGACAATGATTTCAATATATCCATGATGACTGGACTTTCCTCAGACCCCATTGCTACACTTGACCATCTCCACAATTTAAATTTTGTTAGCTCCTTACTCTCCATCAGTCTCACTGACATTTTTCTACCAATATATTTTGTCCCTCACCCTCCTCTTGCTAAGTGACTATCTTCTATTGAGGAACATAATGAAGAAGTCATTACCACCCTCACCCTGGATGTCCCATCTCCAAACCACCCTTCCTATCTGGATCTATACTAGACTACCATCCATGGATACATTCTATCCTCACCCTTTCAAACCCTCCCCTCTATCCCATGTCCCTTTCCTGTTCCAGATAGATTCCACAACCCCTACCACCACTATCACTGCTAGAGACACTGGAAATGAGATTGTCCACTCTATACCTGCCCCCACTGTCACATTCCTGCCCCAGGGCATCTCTCCACATCCTGTATATGATTCCAATGCCTATTCTGCTCCTGATGGGGGCATTGAGACTGATACTGCCTCCACCATTGCTGTGATAACTATGACCAACTGGGACACCTGATTGATGATTGTACTATCAGTGACTTTGATGATGTTGAGGAGGTTTCCAATGGAGAAGTGAACTAAACTTGAGGAGCTTGATTCAGGGACTCAAGCATACAAAGGGGATAATGTTATGGTTATTTATCTTCATCTCAGTCTGTTTCTAATTTCCTTTCATCATGGGCATGTTTTTCCATTTGCACTTACTAGTTTCTTCTCCTTTCTTGCTGCCCTTTATCTTGAGGACATTCTCATTGTTCCTCTTCTTTTTGATTTACCTCTTTACTGGACAGATATCTTCTACAACATTTCTCTCATAATGTTGTGTGTTCAAATCTCCACACCATTGACTAAGCACTTACTTTGCATGTTCAAGTCATGCATTCCCTGCTTAGTACAACTCTATTATTCATCCTGGTCAGTGTAGTGATAATGCATTCTTTTGTTCTTTTATATTCCTTTACATTCTGTGCTCACCCTAAAGTTCCTGTACATAGTATATAAGCTGACTATGCAATATCTGTAACCTTTAGCTAGTTCTCATTGAATTCCAATGCACTACTTGGCTCATTTGAGTGTCCTTTTGTTATTGCTGTCCATAGGATGTTGAGTCTCTTCATGAGTACCTCCCTAAGTTCAGGGTAAGTATTGCTAGAGCACAGTCAGTGCACCATCAACATTACAAATCCCATTAAATATCTCAGGTGGTACCGCAAAAGAAGGCTTGGAGAGTACAAGATCTCTGCAAGAGGTATAAAGGAGTCATGGGATAGAATTCAGGTGGAATGGAAGAGGATACCAGTTGAGAAGTGTAGGAAATTGATTGAAAGCATGCCTAAAAGGATTCAGGCAGTGCTAAAAGCAAATGGTGGCTATACCAAGTACTAATTATACCCTAAAGATCAAAAGTGACAAAACTATTCCAATGAGGTCATCATTTTGTATTGGACATATCTTTGGAACCCCTGGACCAAATCACATGACCCAAGGGTCATCTTGTAGCCAAGAGTCTATACTATATTTCATCTCACATAAGCACAGTGAAATTCCCATAGGTGGTTGCAGGACATTTTACACTTTGCATTTTGGTTAAACATTAGAACAGTTTTTGGAGTCACTATAGCAATGTATGTACTATACCCCTTGAATGCTAAATGCCTGAGGAACTATATATGACCACTCAGTTTAGGAATAATGTACAGCCTTGACAGCATTGTTTACATCTCAGTGCTGTTATGCTGTGTGACTTCAAGTACAGTCAACTTCCTTATAATCCATATTCCTTGGAAAGGGCTCCAAGATATGGGTTATAAGGGAGTATGGGTTTTGCAAGTGAGTGTCAATTATGAGATAAAATCTACACCAATGCAAGTAGTATTAGGCTAGCAATACTATAACTGCTAAAGAGTATCCTAATGTCCATTATATATATAAGTATTATGCATGAGAAAAATAACTAATTATACTTGTATTCTTTGTGCCCTGCATTTCTAGGCTGTGCATCTCTCACCCAAATGCACTCATGGTCACATCCAACTGGTGAGCAGCTGAGCTATTGAGTACCAGATTGAATAGTGGTGCATAACTAATGAAGACACTCAGTTAGGTGCAGTATAGCAGACTAATGGATTTATGTAACAAAGACACTATGTACAGGCTAGTTCAAGTAGATAACACTATGAGATATGGATGGCTTACCTCAATTGCATGCAGTACAACAGACTGAGGTGTTCCCTGGTAAACTATGCTACTTACAGTGACTCCCAAAACCAGCCCAATGTTTGATTCAAATCCAATGCATGAAGTATACTGGAATCACATGAATGAATTAGACCTCACTTTGGTAGAACATATTGTAGTATGTACTCTTGGCAATGGCTTTGCCCTATACATCATGTGATTCCATTCAATCACCACCAAGATATGACCATCACAAAATAAACACCTGATTGGGCCAGTTTTGTTACTTTTTATTTGAAGATTGAAATCTCTATCAAATCAAGCTAAATTTGGCTTTGTTTGTATTACAAACAAAGATACATATTTAAATAGTATGTCTGAGTTTGAAAATGCTCCTACACATCCTTATTCTCTACTTCCATTATCATGCAATCTCCTACAGGTGATTAAAAGCCTACTATCCTTGCTTGACTTGATGTTTGCCATTCAGTTCATATTATTGCCACCCAGTGTGGTGTTTGATGTACTACCATATCAAGGCTATTCTTCCATGAGTGCCCAGACCTTCAGAAGTCCACTGGTGGTCATCCATTCAAGATTTCTCCTATCAATATTCATCATT
>JBBPKJ010001363.1:0-11187 GCA_038089195.1 Brasilioporus rufonigricans | reverse complement strand
TGCATTTTGACTTGTGATGCCTCCTGTGACCCTCTGTCCCAGTTCTTGACCTCTCATTGGTTGCTTTTGGCTCTTGTGCAGCCATGCACAGCGCTCTGTAGTGTACCACTGGCTCTGTTGTAGTCATAGACTGTTCGAATCGCTTAGTAAGGTAGTTGAATAGTTTGTGAGTGGTCTTGAGGTGGATCATATGAATGAATAGCAAATCAGGAAGGATGGAAATGATAATATTGCCCATGAAGGCTCCTGGCTGCAAGTCTGGGTCCATTGCAGTACTGTCAAGGTAGCTTTGTAGTCCAGCTCCTTCGACAATGAGCTGAATCTTCTCACACCATGTATTCCAGTTCTGTCCGTTTGCTGCTAGATCCGGTATGTGGATTTCTGTGCCATCATTGAGTTCGACTAAGTATGACATTTTCTTCTTGGGCCTTGGGTGAGGGTCTGGTGAGTGAATGAACTTTGTTTGTTTACTAAGTGCTGCCAGGGCTCATAACCTATTGTAATCTATTGGTTATATTTATCTGGTATCTGTACTGTCTTCAGTAAGTCACTAAAGACAAGGTAAAACTATCTACTGTCTGATGTAGGTATGCTTATGTAAGCTACCAAAATAGCATACCAGCTAAACTTTGCCTCAACACTTCTGATGTCTTCAATGGCAATTTTACCAAAGCAGAACAATGGCTCAACTTAGTCACCTTCTATCTTCATGTCAACTTTGCCATCTATGATACTGATGACAAGAAAGTAGCCTTTGCCCTATCCTTTATGACCAAGGGACTGGCCCTTACTTAGGCTACCATCTTCCAATCAGCAGCAATCACCACAGGGAAAGTTACTGCTCTTAAATACAATAACTTCATAGCCAAGTTCCAAATGACATTCAAGCACTACAATGTGGAATCCAACTTAGTTGCATGGTTAGCTACCACCTGCATGCTTCACAACAAGCAAAACAACTCCTACTCCCCCACTTTAGCTGAGTACATGGCTCAATTCCAGAATCATGCTGTACTAGTCAAACTTGAGCTCCAAGACAACATCCTCATTGAATATTACTTAGCCAGGCTACCAATGTGGCTAATGACCAGATTTTATTCTATGGACTCTGTACCAAAGAAAGCCTCAGAATAGTATGATAAAGCTACTCTCTTCTATGAGAAAAGCCTCAGAGCCAAAGAAATCACCAAACAGAACCAACAACCCAACTGCCTCTTTTTCTCACAACAATGACAAACTCCTTCTAGAGCAGAAAAAGATCCAAATGCCATGGATGTAGATGTAGTACAGTTGAAGAAACTCTCCAACAAAGAAAGGAAAGAATGCTGAAAGAAAGGACTCTGTTTTAGGTGTAGACAACCAGGGCATTGCAACTTCAAATGCCCCCTCAACAAGAAAACCATAGCCAAAGTGGAGGAAGAAATACCCAAGCTTGTCAAAATGGATGACAATGAAGAGGAAGCTACTGTTAGGAAAGTGGCATTCTATTTGCCAATGAAGGATTTTTAAAAAGGGGACCTTGATCGATGTGATTGTTCCCTAATGGTACTATTGTAACTGTAATGATGAAATCCAACTCAATGATGATCCCTGTTGACCTTATTGTCTCAAGTACCTTGAAAACTGTTGAAACAACTGCTCTAGTAGACAGTAGGGCAGATATCAACTGCCTTGATTGGCAGTTCATATGAAAACACAACCTGCCTACCATCTGACTTTCCCATTCCATACCAATTAAAAATATTGACTCCTCCATCAATTCCTTGGGAAAAATCCTCTTCACCACTGAACTCTTCTTCACAATAGAAGGAATAGTCCAAAAAGCCAAATTCTATGTCATCAACTGTGGAAATCAAAACATAATCCTAGGACTACCCTGGCTCAAAGAATCCAACCCCACCATTGACTGGAAAAATCAACTCCTGACCATCCCAGAAACCATAGATAAATCTGCAGAACTCTATGCTTTACATACCTTCTCCCTTGACAAGCAGTTCCATAAGATCTCACCTCCGACCAAACCTCCCCATCATATTATGGTAAACTGAGTAGATGACACCTGACTCTTTGACTACTTAGATGAAGGAGACCACTCCACCCAGTATAAGAGCCCAGAAAACTTTATTCTAAGAGGAAGACAAAATTGTATGCTCAACTGAATAATGAAATTTGGCTCCAGATTTGCCCCTCTAGGCTCTCCTGTTATTAGGAAACTCACCCTAGCAATGGAATTAGCCATGAATGCAGAATTCTCCAAACCCAAACCAACCTTACCACTGGAATACCAAGAATTCTCTGAAGTCTTCTCCAAAAAAGCAACTGACCATATTCCCCCCTCTAGACCATATGACCATGCCATCCAACTAGATGAGAGTTTCACTCCAAAAATTGGAAAATTATACCTCCTCACAACAGATGAAAGAAAAGCCACAGAAGAGTTCATTGATGAAAATCTTGCATCTCACAAGATTAGACCCTCTCAATTTCCACAAGCCTCACCATTCTTCTTCATCAAAAAGAAAGATGGGAGACTAAGACCCTGCCAAGATTATAGATACCTGAATGGACATACTGTTCAAGACACCTACCCCCTACCATCAATATCTGACTTAATTGACAAACTCAAGGATGCCAAAGTCTTCACTAAATTTGATGTCAGATGGGGGTACAACAACATTTGGATCAAAGATGGAGATCAATGGAAAGCAGCCTTCATCACCCATAAGGGACTCTTTGAACCCCTTGTCATGTTCTTTGGATCCACCAACTCCCCAGCAACCTTCCAGAGATTCATGAACGACTCCTTCTGAGATATGATAGCTGAAGGCTGACTAGTCATTTACATGGATGACCTTTTAATATTCTCCCCAGATGAAAAGATCCATGAAGAAAGAACCAAACAAGTACTCCAATGAACAAAAAAACTAGACCTCCACTTGAAACTCAAGAAATGCTTGTTTGCTACAAAGGGGGTAGAATATCTAAGAATGATCATCAAATCCAGACAAGTAATCATGGACCCTGTAAAACTCAATGGCATTGCCAAATGGCCTACCCTTTCCTTAGTCAAAGAAGTCTGTTCTTTCCTTGGATTGGCCAACTTCTACCGAAGATTTATTCTGGACTACTCTAACATTGCTTGCCCTCTTATTGACCTTACCAAAAAGACCAATCCTTGGGAATGGACTGCCAGATGTACTGAAGTGTTTGAAACACTAAAAGGATTATTCTTACAGAAACAAGTACTCTGACTATCTAACACCTCCAAGCCTTTTGCCATTGCCACAGATGCCTCCACCTTTGCTTCCAGAGCCATTCTCCTCCAAATAGACAAGAACAGAGAATGGCATCCCTGCTCCTACTTATCCCAATCTTTTGGACCAGCAGAATGAAATTACAATGTATATGATAGGGAGTTACTTGCTATTCTATGCACACTCAAAGGATGGTGCCAGTACTTACTAGGATCACCTTTCCCAGTGCAAGTATTCACTGACCACCAGAACCTCACTTACTTCTGAAAACCACAACAACTCAACAGGAGACAAGCATGATGGCTCCTTGACATCTCTGACTATAATCTAAAAATGATCCATGTCCCCAGAAAACTCCTTGCTGGATCAGATGCCTTATCTAGCTGACCTGACTTCATCCAATCTTTTATTGACAATGAAGGAACTGCCCTTCTACCACCTTTCCTTTTCATCAGACTCATTGACTTCAGACTTCAGAAAATCATCTCAGAAGCCTCTGCCATGGATCCCCTTGTAGTTCAGAAGCTACAAGACATAGATGATCTCCTCTATCAACTATATTCTCAACTGTCTGACTGGCAGGTTCACAACAACATCCTGACCTACAAGGGATGAGTTTATGTTCCACCAACTAACAACCTCCAAAAGAAGATTCTTCACTGCCACCATGACCATTGGTCAGCAGGACACCTGTTATGATTTATCCTTTTCTTTCTCTTGCTACACTTTTCCTACACTTTGACAATTACTTAGCTGAGTCTCCAGTTCAACCCAACTGGATGACATTTCTTTTCTCTTTACTTTTCATTCACTGACTCATCTCTGATGTATCATGATCAGTTGATTATTCATTCAGATTTCTCATCAGCTGATGACTTATCATCACTGACTCTTGATGTGATGCCATCACACTTATATTCAGACTTTTATTATTCTCCTACTTCAGCTGCTTACTCATACCTTTCCCAGGTCTGCCCTAAAGCAACCCTACATACTACATAAACCCCAGCAGACCTTGTAGTCATTCCTCACTCTTGACCTTCCTGTCTATTTGTACGAGTACACCAGACAATCCATTGTGGTTCCTTTCATCACCCTTAAGTGGGCAGCTCCTCATCACCACCCTTAAGTGGGTAGTTCCTCAATAACCTGTAATATGGGAACTTCTGCTGAAACATTGGAACCCCTAGTTGCTTATATAAGCATAGCTCTGACAGTCACTTGACCTATCCTAGAAACAACCTCTGACTCTTACAGGACTACACTAGGTCCTACCCAGTTCTAGTGTAACAAAAGGTCAAGAGTCTCCTGAATGCAACTACTATCCAGTAAGTTGCCCTCTTTGACACTAATCTCTGAAATCCAAGATGAGGTGCCTCTTTGTGAGTGCCCCCTTGGTAATCCTCTAGCACTACATCTAGGCAACCTGCCCTAAACTCCAACATTTGGAGCAGAAGACCTTGAACACCTCCTCTGGCCAAATCCAATTTGGAACCATCCACTGCTCCAGCATCACCAGGATCCTCAGATCTTGATCTCCTGTCCACTGCTCAGCAAGTGGAAGCACAAACCATTAGCCAACAGCTATCAGGGTTAACCATCCTGAATCATACACTGTCACCAATTCCACTTACCCCTCTTTCACCACCATTTGGCACCAGACTCTATCCACCCCCTCTTGCATCTACCACTCCTGCAATGTCCACTTCAAAGCCCACCAAACTCTGTCTTGCTACCCTGCCATCTTATGATGGATCCTCTGACAAGGCCCAAAGCTGGCTCACCACCATATCCCTTTACCTTCTTATAAATGAAGATGTCTATAATACTGACAACAAGAAGGTGGGATTCACCCTTTCCTTCATGAAGAAAAAAGCCACTGCCACCTGGGCAGAAAATTTTCAGTGCAAAGCCCTATCCAGAACCAACCCCAGCCTTGGAATGTTCAAAGATTTCAAGGACCTTTTTGAGAAAACATTTAAAACCCACAATATAGTCAGCAAATCTCTTAACTGGCTTTGCAACCAAAGGATCTCTGTCTCCTGGGATAAAGACAGGTTTACCATGCTTACACTAACTCTGGAACAATACACTACCGACTTTCAAAACCATGCCATCCTATCCAATACTGTAGAAGACCATATCCTCATTAACTTCTTCAGTGCAGGGATTCCTACCCTGCTGTCTAACAGAATCATGGCTATGAAAAAAGTACCCACTGACATCACTTCATGGTATGACAAAGCAGCAGCTTTCTATTCCCAGCTCAAATGAGCTGAGGTGATCCAGAGAACCAACTGACACCCCCAACAAACCTTGTACTGACCCCCTCCTTTCCAGGCATCAAAGCCCAAAGACCCTAATGCCATGGATGTTGACGCCATCACCATGGTAAAACCTTGAAAGCTCACCAAGGAAGAAAGAGAACATTGCTGGATCAACAACTTGTGTTTCAAGTGTTGAAAAGGGGACCATTCCAGTCAGAACTGCAGGATATAGTTCATCAACAAACCACCCCAAAAGATCCAAGTAACACAACAACCCACCATGTTTATCCAAGAAATGGACAATGTCCCTGACCTTATTGCATTTGAAGATGAAGATGCATCCACCATTGCCATCATCTTGTGGGATTTTTAGAAAGGGGACCTGAGTCTACACAGACCTCCCCTAAATACATACATGCTGTAAAAACTTGTTCCTCAAAATCAATGATCTTTCCTCTCCAAGTCATTGAACCATTGCATATCCTCAAAACCATAGAAACCTGAGTACTCCTTGATACTGGAGCAGATATCAACTGCATCAACTGGCAATTCACCAGAAAACATAAACTCCAGCTCACCAGACTTGAACAACCACTCCCCATATGAAATGGGGACAGATCCTCCAACAAAACTGGAGGGATATTCTTTTGTTGCAGATTATTCACCAATATTGACAGGATCACACAAGAATCTCTATTCCACATCATGCACTGCAGATCCCAGAACATCATTCTAGGAATGCTGTGGTTCAAAAAACCAATCCAACTGTCAACTAGGAAACACAAACTCTGACCATTGATGAATCAAAAGATGAGTCAAAAACCCTCCTTCAGCTACATGATGTCAAAACTATGGAACACCACAGAGTGCTCCTCAACTTAAATTCAGTAAAAGCCAGACCACCCTAACATACCATGGTCAGCACTGTCACTGATGGATGACTCTTTGAATACCTCCAAAACGAGGAACCATCAGATTTCTGTGCAAGGGCAAAAGCTTAGGCAGACATGTATCAAATAGCACATTGTGGTACCAGATTCCTTTCTCCCCTCACACATCAGGACTTTGTCAACAGAGTCAATTGACATAGCAACTGAGTTGAATATCAATGCCAATGCCAACAAACCTGTGCCCATATTACCCTCTGAATATGCTCAATATGCCAAGGTGTTCGCCAAAGAAGCAACTGGCCACCTTTCCCCATCAAGGCCCTATGATCATGAAATCAATCTCGACAAGTCATTCATCCCTAAGATAGGAAAGGTCTACCCACCCTCTGTGGAAGAACAGAAGGCCACTGAAGACTTCCTCCAAGAAAACCTTGATGCTGGAAAAATCCAACCTTCCAACTCTTCACAAGCATTCCTGTTCTTCTTTATAAAAAAAAAGGATGGCAAGCTACACCCATGCCAAGACTACCAATACATCAATGAACATACCATCCAAGACACATACCCATTACCCCTCATCTCTGATCTCATGGACAAAATCAAAGACGCCAAGGTATTCACCAAATTTGACATATGATGGGGGTACAATAACATTTGGATCAAAGATGGTCATCAGTGGAAGGTGGCCTTCATTACCCACAAAGGCCTTTTTGAACTGATGGTAATGTTTTTCAAACTTACCAATTTCCCACCTACTTTCCAGTGATTTATGAACAACTCATTTTGGGATCTCATTGCAGAAGGATGGCTCATTATCTACATGGACAATTTTCTGATCTTCTCTCCTGATGAAGCTACTCATACTGAATGAACCAAATAGGTTCTCCAAAGAATGGAGAAACTCAACCTCTGTTACGATTTACCTTCTTTTCCTTGTCCTTGCCTTTGTTCCCATGATACTTAGCCAACCCTTAGCTAAGTCCTTGCTTCTTTGATCCTGATTAGATCTTCTTTGCCTTGCTTTCACCCTTGCTTCTTAGTCACTTGTTTCATTGCCTTGCTTGTTTAAATCTCTGCCCATGCTTCTTAGTCACAGTCTTCTGATCTTCTCGTGGCTCTCCACTTCCTTGCTTCTTTGCTTCCTTTGATCCTTGTTATCTCTGACTCACCATGCTTCTCAGCTGGCCCTCACTTGGTCTGTGCTCGCTTCCTCGCACTATATAAACCCTAGCACCTGTAGTCTTAGTCCTCATCTTGTACCTCCCTAGAGCAAGCCTCCCAATCTACTGTCCTAGCTCTTAGCTCCTATGGTGGTACCCACTCCACATCTTAGTCACTGAACCACTTGATCACCAATGAACCTTTGCCCTTGTCCTTGATATTGGGATAACTAGGGCTACCTAGGACCTACCTGGTCCGAACGTAACAACCTCCATCTAAAACTAGAAAAATACACCTTTGTTGCAAATCAGGTTGAATATTTAGGAATGATTCTCAAACCTGGCCAGTTGACCATGGATCCTGTCAAGCTTGATGGGATTGCCTCCTGGCCTACCCCTACCAAGGTCAAAGAAGTCCAATCCTTCCTAGGTTTCACCAACTTCTATAGGAAATTTATCCCAAGTTATTCTACAATTGCTTGGCCCCTCATTGACCTCACCAAGCAATCAACTCCCTGGCACTGGTCACCAGACTGCCAAAACACTTTTGACAGGTTAAAGAAGCTCTTCCTCTCTAAATCTGTGCTCCTCCTCCCTGACCTCCAAGCCATTTGCCATTGCCACCAATGCTTCTGCCTTTGCATCTGGTGCAGTACTTATGCAAACTGACACCAACAGTGACTGGCACCTGTGCTCCTATCTATCTCAGTTGTTTTCCCCTGCAGAATGAAACTATAACATCTTTGATAGGAAACTCTTCATCATCATCTGAGCACTCAAGGCTTGGTGACACTATCTCCATGGGGCTATCTCCCCAATACAAGTGTTCACAAACCACAAGAACCTTATGTTCTTTAAAACACCCCAGAAACTCAACTGATGACAAGCCAGGTGGCTCTTGGACCTTGCTGATTTCAATATCCAACTTCATCACATCCCTGGCAAATTCTTCACCAGGCCTGATGCCCTGTCCCAAAGACCTGACCTCCAACCCACCGACTCCAACAACCTAGGGACCGTCCTCCTTCCTCCAGATATCTTTGTTAATGTCATTGATACCATGCTTCACAACCATGTAGCCAAATTCTTGAAGGATGACCCTCTCATCCTTTAAAAACTCCACCTCATGTAGGAAGACATCCCAGCCCCAATACATGCTTGCATGGCTGACTTTCAGCTGAACAATGGGGTCCTTACCTACAAAGGATGTGTCTATGTACCACCCAATGACAAGCTCTGTCATTCTATCCTTCAGTGGTACCATGACCATGAGATGGCCAGACATCCTGGCATCCTGAAAACTCATCAGCTGGTCTCTACTGAGTTCTGGTGGCCTGGCCTTGCCACCTATGTCCACAACTATGTCTCCAGCTGTGCTATGCCAGCAGAATAAAGTCAATATGCACCTGACTGTTCCTCTGCTCTCTCCAATCCCCTCCTCAGCCTTGTGGCCTTTCCAACAACTCTCCTGCAACCTCATCACAGATCTTCCACTCTCTGATGGGTTCAACTCTCTCTTGGTTGTGGTCGACCATGGCCTTACAAAGGGGGTAATTTTATGCCCTACAAAGAAAACCATCACCACTAAAGGGATTGCTCACCTCTTTTTCCACAAGGTGTACTTCTGATTCAGCCTCTATGACAAAATCATATCAGACTGAGGCCTGCAATTCATCTCACAATTTGCCAAAGAACTCAGCAAAATCCTTGGCTATGATTTGTCCATTTCCACCACCTATCACCGCAAATCAGATGGTGAAACAGAGTGTGTCAACCAAGAAGTTGCAACATATCTTTGGATCTTTGCAGGAAATAACCCTACTTTCTGGTCACAAAAACTCTCCCATGCTGAATTCATACATAATTGCTGCCCTCACTCCATCACCAATCAATCACTGTTCTATCTCATGATGGGATATGAACCCCAAGCTCTCCCCTCTGTCCTTTCCCCATCCAAACTCTCCTCTGTGGATGCTTGCCTCAAAGAACTCACTGCTGCCCAACATGAAGCTCTAGCTGCACATGAACTCATCAGGCAAATCATGAAGGCCTGCATCACCAAGGCCTACACCTCATTCAAGAAAAGATAGAAAGTTTGGCTTGAAGCCCGAAACCTCAAATGGGCTGTCACCAACCCAAAATTTGCCCCAAAACAGGAGGGACCTTTCAAAATCACCAAAGTCCTCTCCTCTATCACATTTCAACTCTGCCTCCAGAAACACTGGAAAATCCATCTGGTCTTCCATGCTTCCCTCTTATTGCCCTATCACAAAAACCTTGTCCACAGCCAAAACTTCCTGAGACCTCCACCTGACCTTATCTTGGACGAAAAAGAATTCAAAGTAGAGTGGATATTACATAAAACACCACAGAAGCACAGAATCCCAATCCTTCCTGATCTGATGGAAGGGATACCCACCAGAAGATGACTCATGGGAACTGGAATGGAACCTGAAACATTCCAGCACCACTCTAAATGATTATAAAAAGCAGCACCCCTCTGTATTCTCCCCTCAGTCTCCAACCACCACTTCCTGCAAGAAAAATGTCTAACATGTCCAACCTCTATGAATTGTCTTTCACCTCTACCAAATTGTTGCCTGAACCTACTTCTATCACTAATACCCCATCTTCTCCAATCATCTCTCTGATCTGTCCTCCTGTAGCATCCATTGACATTCCTCTTCATGGACTCCACAGCAATGATGGCAATCTCACTGAAGAATACAGCATGCTTGTTCAAAATTTTGTAACAGACCCTCATCTCACTATTCCTATTTTCACTTTCCTTGATCCTTCATCCCCATTATTTGCCCTATATAGGGCACTTTTACAAGTAGAATGCCTTCAAATCTTTACTCCCCAAGAAAACTCCTGTACCCCTGTCACCCTTATCTGCAATGTCCTACTCAACATCCACAACAACCTCACCCACTATCTTCATCAGTTGGCCTATCAATTGGAACTAGGAGAATTCCTACTAGACCTCAACTGCTATCTCTGAGAGCTTGAAATGGTAAACCATACCCCAGTAGCCTTCCCACTCAGTCCTGCCATCCTAACCACTCCATCCACATCCTCGTCCCCTATGGACCCTGCAGAGTTACTGGTCTTTGACTGTATCAATGACCAATGGACTGGAGCAAGGGAAAACATTCCCCTTACTGCCAATGACCCCATGGACAATCAGCATTGCTATCAATGTAACAGACTCAGGCATCAACATGGCCATTGTCAATGGTACCAATGTCCCATCTGTCTATGCTTTGCACTGGATCATAACCAAGGCACCTGTGGCCTATGCTGCCCTCCTTTTTATCACTCTCCTATCATCTCTCCTTCCACCTCCAACTCCTCTCAAAACTCTGGACCCTCTGGATCAGCATGCATCTGTACCAGCAATCATTCACCATGATGCCCAACCAAAGTACCTCCTCCTTGCCCCATCATTCCTAGGCCTCCCTCTCCAACCTCCACATCTGATGAAGAAGAACAAATGGACAAAGTCAGGTATGCCAACATCACTGGCTCCCCTGGACATTATAATTTGGACTTTTGAAACCCTTGTCATTGTCTTAGGACATAGAAAGGGGGTAATGTTATGATTTATCCTTTT
>JBBPKJ010001362.1:0-11187 GCA_038089195.1 Brasilioporus rufonigricans | reverse complement strand
CTTAGAGCGTACACTTCTCGAAGTAGTTTCTAGTTTATTTCCTCAGTAGCTTGACATCTACTGAGGGTAAGCCCTATTTCATAGGCATTGCTACTTTACTAACCTACTATAGTTCTCATAGGTAGTATCTTTAGTATCAGTAGCTTGACATCTACTGAGGTTCTCATAGTTCCTAGCTTAGACCTCTGCCGAGCAATTCCAACCTCACAACAACCCAAGTCCAGTGTCTGCACTGTGAGACTGTAAGAAACACAGTAATTGGTCAATGTGTTGTGCCCTTACCCAAACATAGTCTACCTGGAGGACATTATCAGCTGGCAAATGAGATGCAGACAGTAGATGAGATACCTCTTGTGAAAAGGTTAGCACTATAATCATTGAGTTGTAATGTCATATCAGGTTGAAACAGATAATGTACACAAGCCCATTGCTCACAATAATCATACATGATAGCAGTAATTACAATAACTGTCAAGATGTTAATGCATAAGATTAATAGAAGACAAATGGTCTAAGTCATCATACCGGCTATATAGTCAATCCACTGGAAGGTCTGCAAGATGGACAGCACTGCAGGGTCCAACATGGATAAACAGCAAAGTGTGACTGATCAATGGAAAGCAAAAATTGCAAATTGAGAGGAAAATTGGGAATCAGAGAGAGGAAGGCTGTAGTGCGAGAAAGGGGGATGTCACAGGCAGTCGGGAGTTGGCAGTTATATCTAACAGTCATGGGCAGTTTCAGCCCTGAGATCTGCGTTCCAGTGGCTGTGTGATTTGTGCCACTCGATCCAAGTGAACAATAGATCAATAATGCATGATCCCCATGCATAAAGGCACTACCCAGATAGTGTCACAATCATTTTGATTCCTGTTCAATAAGGCACCGCCCAGATAGCATCACAATAACGTTTTGGCTATTCCCACCACCCATCGAGGAAAGCTGTAGTGTGAGAAAGGGGGAGGTCAGAGGCAGTTGGCAGTTAGCAGTTATATCTAAGTGTCACGGGCAGTTTTCAGCCCTGAGGTCTGTGTTCTGACGGCTTGGCGTGATTGGTGCCACTTGATCGGAGTGAAAAATAGACCAATAACGCATGATCCCCGTGCAAAAAGACGGCATCATAATAACGTTTTGGCTATTCCCGCCACCCGTTGATATAGAGGAAAGCTGTAGTGTGAGAAAGGGGGAGGTCAAAGGCAGTTGGCAGTTGGCAGTTGACAGTTAGCATCACGCGTCACGGGTAGTTTTCAGCCCTGAGATCTGTCTTCCCATGGCTTCGTGTGATTTGTGCCACTCGATCTGGGTAAACAATAGATCAATACCGCCCAGATGGTATTACAATAATGTTTTGGCTATCTGCAACGCACCGCACATTCCGATCACTTTCCCTGCACCTTCCTCACATTCCGATCACATTCCCTTCAGCATACTACCAGCCCGTATATACTGATCACATTCCTTTGAGCATACCACCAGTCCGTATATATAGCCTCGCCCAGTGCTCATGTAGACTATCTCTCTTTTTCCCGTCTCAACGCTGCACGTTCATCACGTTCTGTCTTGTCCCCGAGTGTTCCTCCCTCACGGGCGGTTTCACTATCCCCTCCATCCATCGGTAAGAGCTGCGATTCGGTGACAGTAGCAAGTGATTCAAGTTCATGTGCGCGATGGGTGCCAATGACGCGATTCGATGTCGATCTGGCAGTTCTCCACGTTGTCTGTGGTGGAATGCGAACACCGATGCGCTCCCAGATGTGATGTAGGGTTGTCGTTGTCGGGCTTGGCTACGGTGCTAGCAAATACTGTTGGAGCAAACAGCGCGTGACCGGTGGTTTGTATTCCAACATCAGCCGAACGAGTACTTAGACCATTTTATTTATTCGTCTGCTCCCTCAGTCATTACCAACGGGACGTCTGAGGGTAAGCACTTTTCCTTGCTGTAACAGACGTACAATGACTCATGTACGATGTAGTTGACTCCGTCTAGTTATGAAATACAGTCATTAGCAACGGGACGTCTGAGGTTGACTGTGTTTAGTTTCAACAAATACGGTGTCTGAGCTGGTGCGTACTGTCCGTCAATCAAGCTCTCCTGGCAGCCTCTCATTCTCTCACTATGCACAGATTCTCATCACGAGTGGTTGCCGGCAGCATCGTTCTGTCGAGCCAGTGACGCACGACCTTGGATGCGCTTTCCGAATCACACTAGGTAAGCCAATCAAGAACTTTTGATTTCTGTTTCGATTGACGTAGTATGTGCTACTGTATGCATTTTGCGTTGGCTCCGCACGCTGTGTCCGATGTGACACGAGATGTCCTGTTTGCAGACGAGGAGCATCTTAACTCAGTGTGTCCTTGGCTAACCGGAGTCTTACACAGCTAAGTTGTTTATCGGGGGCTGCCATCCCTTTCCCATTCACCAAGTAAATCACCAAGCTACCCTCGGACCAACTTGGCCACATAACGGGCAGGGGATAGGGTCAATCCGGACAACGACCGATTCGAATGAAACCAGACCCATCCGTCATCTCTCGATGGGCTCCTGATCCGAATCGATGCGAGTCCTAAAGAAGTCCTGGAAGCCACTTGTTCATAAATATAGCTGCTCATACGGAAACGTACGAATAAGGCAGATGTTTTGGAAATACACCCTATGACGCATCCGAGTGGAAATATGCATCCGTTCCGTCCTGTTCACGCGGTTGACTGACGGGAACATTGGGACGTGCGACCAGAGCTGGGTGACAGATGTAGAATTAAAGTACCGCTCCTCATCGCGTGAGGACAAGTAAAGTCTGATGTTACAATGCAGGATGGACAAAAGAGAAGCACAATAAAAGACCCTAGCGTGTAGAGAATAATAACCGGTGATAATATACTCGTGGTGGCTGCAAACGAAGAGAGATGTACTACCGATGCTAACAAAACGAAGGAAGAAAGGAATGAAAATGAGCGGGCATGTGTACCAATAATGTTAAGTCGTAAATGGCGTTTCCAGGCAACGACCGGAGTAAATCACGGACGATGTGTTGAAATGACAATCAGGCCTGTTGCTCCATAGCCTCCTTGTCGTGTTTCTTTTTCGTTGCACTCACTGTCAAAGGAAACAATGTACGTCAGACCCACGGAACTCCAGATCCTAAATGGAGTCTTGGGTACACACCTTCTCTCGACATCTGACCCGAATTCAGCCAACCAGCTTGGAAGGCGCTAACAATCTATAACAACGGATGAATTGAGCGCAAATCCAAGGCTGACCACTCGCTTTTTGATACAGCACCTTCCATGTACCCTGTTCGCTTACTTGCGCATTACTGCCTTCTAATTCACTGTCAACGTGGTCGTGGATAAGTGATTCAGACCATGTCAACGGACAAACCCACATTGTCTCGTTCTCCGACTGACAAAACTGATTGCTCAACATCACCAGTTGCCATATTATCGACTTCATCGCCTCTGTCAACCGATATGGTTGAACCGGATGATGGGCATCCCTTGTTCCGTCGTGTTTCGTCGTTCCAGATGCGCCCCTCCCTCCACGCCGCTGGCTGCACCGCCTTCTTGCTGATGTGCATCGCCCCCAGTTAGGGTCGAAACAGTGCCTGTCTCTGATTCTGCTTTGGCTTTCTCTTGTCGTTTCTCTGATCGATCACGGCTTCGTAGCACCACAAGGGAGATAAGACATACCCCATGCAGCTACGCTCTTCTCCCACTCTTCCCTAGCTTTAGCAAACCCTTCTTTTGTGAGTGCTGCAAGCTGTTCGAGTAACTCTTCTTGTCTGTCCGTCAAAACCTTGAGGTGGTCATGGAAAATCGCGTTTGATGAGTTTCTGGTTGACAGTCAGTCTTTTCGGACGGGACAGCCGGTGGGGGAGACGAACGGTCATGGTGAATAGGGAAACAAGACAGACATTAGACTGAAAAAGTCTTCATCATACTCTCCGAGCCGTACGGCCTTGAGGGCAACGTCGGCGAGAATTGGCTTGACCGAAGAGGGGAATTTCCTCTTGACGTCCCATGATTCTGCAACTCATCACCAATTATACCTTACTTGGGGCACCTGGACGACGAACCTTTCGAGATAGCAACCTTCAGCTCGTCGAAGACAACTTGCAGCTCTGAGTGGAACTCGCGCTAAAGTGGATAGTTAGTGGTGCGCCCGTCGTTGCCGGAAAGAGGGCCGAGGAGTTGTCGCGACTGCTGAGGTCCGAGTCAATAACGTCGCTGCGAGTACACGCCCAGTTGACTGTTATATAATCCATATGTAAATTTTGGGTTAGGTGCCTGTAGTATCATAATCATGTAATCTACAGTGTTTTTCTCTTTTATCGCATAGATGTTAAATGAGAGGTCCATGACTGACATCACCTATGTTACCGCCGAGTGACATCAATATAGCATCATTGTAACACCGCGAACTATGTATCATGGTAATGTTATGCAAGTGTGTCATGATTATATCCAAAAGTCTGTGTCACCACGATGTAAACTTAGCAGGTCTGGGTGACACACAGCTGGTGTTGTCGAGTTGACATCTGCTTGTTTACATCAATACTCTATCACTCTAAATATGTCAAGGAGACATCCAATTACAATGTATGAGCAATGTCCATGGTTTTTGTCATATTCACAGATAATACCTTTGTCGTGTTGTTGTTAAGACTCAAACTCCAGTGCTCCAATGTGGCAAAGGGATCAATCCATGTTGACAGATGGAGGGTAACATACTACTTGTATGTGATGATACTGTGATTACTGGAGGAAAGGGTGCAGGAATAGTAACAGATGTGCAGGAAGGGAAAATATTACCGAGGAGAGAAGTGGGAACAAAAGCGAGAAGGAGCAGTAACAAATGCATGGGAAGGGAAATATTAGCAAGAGGGGAGCGAGGGGAACAAAAGAGAGGGGTGTGATAATGAATACATATGACAGGAAAAGATTAGTGAGGGATGGACATGACAGAAGGGAAACATGGAGAGATAAGCGAATGGATGATAAGATTCGAATGGAGGTCCAGAGAACCCATAGGCAGCAGTGGGAGATCACTGCAACCAAGTCAATTCTGTTTGAATGATGTTTTGCCACATCATACTCGCATCATATGGCATGATCATCTCCTGATCCAACTTGAATGTCTTCTGAGTCCAAGAGCCAGGGAAGTCATGCAGGTCCTTTTGAAGATAGTTCGCAAAATAGCTGCAATATGTGAGCGCCAAAGAACTGAAATAAATTGCTGGTCTTACTTGGGATACTTGGTCCTGTATTTCTCCTGATTGCCATTGGTATGTGTCATATCCCATCCCTCCGACATCTATAGTGCCTTCCTCCAGCCAACTCCAGCCAACTCCGGCCCATCCTCCACCCTTTCATCCCTCGGAGTTCGTCCTCCACTTGGACTTGTTTGGGAGCGCCTGGACCCTTGTCTCCTTATGTATGTTGTTGTTCTTTGACCCTTAAACATTCCTTGCGAGCTTGTTTGACATACGTGACCCTTCTGCTTATCTTTGTATTGGCCTTTGTTCTACTTTCATATCTCTGTACCTTACTCTGATAGTACTTAAGGACCTCCTGCGCTTTCCTGTAGCTTCAGTACGAATATCAGCAAAGTCTCTCCTCCTCTCCTCGTCCGACTCTGCTCATCTCCCTACTCGCTCCCTCTACTCCTGGTAGCACCTCCTACCTGGAACCTCTGCTCCGACCTCCGATCTCTGTTAGAGGACAGACCTATGCAAGGGCACGACACATAAGTCCTGCACCAAGTCCTTGCCCCTAAGTTCCCCTCCACTCCTCCCCCATTCAGACCTCTGGTCCACCTCTGTGTTAACTCCCCCTCTAGTCAACGAACTCCGGTCGGACTTGGACCGGAGATATCGGACTTGACAGTATGGCTGTGAGCCTTCTGTTTGGCATTCGCAAGGCTGTGGTCCACATATTTCCAGAAGTCATTCATTTTCCATTCCTGGGTCACTCCATCTTGTGATCCCGCAGACATACTTTCCACTTTCTTGTTATCCGAGTCCACATCACCAGCACTGTCGTCATTCAGAAAGAGATCATTGGAAGGTTCAAGAGAACCATTGGCATCTTCATCACCCTGTTCATAGAGCTTGTATCCATGCGGGTCGCTGCTGGGGTCAGCATCCATGTCATCATTCAGATCATCTAGATAATCATCTTTGCTGAGGCAATCTGTACCATGCTCAGCCCGTTGGGCTTGAATATCCTCTATCGTATAACTGAGTTCTTCAATTACAGTGGCATGCAAGTCCGGAGTCATGAACTCCATCAATGTGGGAGAGTAGACCTCATTAAGGGGCAACTCGTTGAAGTTCTCAGTTCCAATGAGAAAGACTCGGATAGCTATTTGCTATATAACCAGGTATTGTAAGCAGTATGAGCATAGAAAGCAATACTACTTACTAGATAAGCAAAGCAAGCCCAGTGGGGAGCACCAATATTGATGTGGCCAGCAACATGAGAAAGTGAAAGTATGGCTTCCATGATACTTGACTTGCAGGAAATTGATTTGATCAGCTACAAAGCTGGTGTGTCAATTCTGTCAAGTAAGGAACATGAGGAAACTTACCAAGCCCTTGATCTGCCCGCGTATCGTGCAAAGAAGTCTTGAGACCAGCTTTTTGAGGCAGTCATATATTGTATCATCTTCAAACATGATTGCCGTGACCTTAAAAAGATCCATATGCGTCCGCATGAAGGTCTAAGTAGCAAATCAGTCTTGGCATACAAAAACAACATGAGACGCCACCAGAATTTGATCAATAGTGTCAGAAACATAAGCAGTAAGGTTTGGCAACATAAGGCATGCAAAGAGGCGTGACTTCAGAGTTATCTGGTTCTATGACTTGGTAATCAGTTCAATAATTTGGCTGAGGTGCATGGCTTACCATGAAATCTTTAGAGCCAATGAGCATTTTAGCTTCATTTGCCTCGTTCTCCTTTTCCTTAGCCACACTGAGAAGTAAACTTGCTTTGATGTTGAGCAACATTAGCAAAATGTTCCCAAGCTGTAGTAGTGTACAATCAGTGAGCAAGCAAGCACAAGAACGAAATGGCAAACTCAACCTCAATGAATTGGTGAAGCTTGTCCACTGGAACACCACTAGCTTCGTATTTCCGTGCAGCAGCCCTCAACTGTTTGATTTGTTGGTGGGACAATGTGAATGACTTGTCATTCTCTCTTGCATGACGAACACCAGCACTGACAGGACCTAGACCATCATCAGAAGTGGGATTGGAGATCAATGTGAATCTCAGGTGGTGGCTGCTAGAGGAGTTTGCCTCATCATTGTGTGGCCTGAACCTTGTGTTGTCTGAAACCTCCATTGTGCCCCAGCTACCAGAAGCCACTTCTTTGAACTTGGCAGGAAGCAAACCAGATCCTGAACTTGCTGACCTTCCAGCATGACTACTTCCCCTGTGTTGGGTGCGGGAGCTTGGGGTGCGCACCTTAAATCCAGCCAACATGGTACACAAAGAAAGAAAGCAGATATAGCATGTGATGTCAGAACATTGAAACATGGAATTCTTCACACAACATGCAAAGGTTTCACTTTGGAAGACACGAAAATGATTGCCTAAAATATATTACATATGCAAAGTGATGGGAGTTGTGATGAAAAACAGGTTGAGCAGTTATACACTGGACTTCCTTGCTGTCATTCAGCAACGTATGATGGTATCTGCAATTGGTGGGTTGGAATGGATTGATAAGGGATGTGATAAGGAACAGGTTGAATGACAGAAGGAACAGATTGAACAACCATGCAATCAACGCCATCTATCATAGTGTGTGACAGCATTGGGCTTGTTCGTGAGTGATGGGTTGCTGCAAGAATAGACAGCTGTAGGTGATGCTGGGGTTGGCGCGATTGTAGGTGATGCTGGGGTGGTTGAAGGTGATGTTGAAAGTGATGCTGTGGTGGTCGTAGGTAATACTGGGGTGATTGTAGATGGGGCTGGGGCAGTTGCAGGTGAGGCTGGGGTATTGCCTGGGGCGGTTGTAGGTGACGCTGGGGTGGTTGAAGGTGATGTTGACGTTGTAAGTGATGCTGGGGTGGCTGTAGGTGATACTGGGGTGATTGTAGATGGGGCTGGGGCGGTTGCAGGTGAGGCTGGGGTATCACCTGGGGTGGTTGTAGGTGAGGCTGGGATGGTTGAAGGTGATGTTGATGCAGTTGTAAGTGATGCTGAGGCGGTTGTAGGTAATACTGGGGCGATTGTAGATGGGGTTGGGGTGGCAGTTGCAGGTGAGGCTGGGCCATCACATAGAATGGCAGTGACATAGACGAGGATGGAATGGGATAGGATTGGAAAGGGGATGTTGGCACCGTTGCCAAGGATCCTGCCACTGATGAAGGAGTTGCGCCTATGTTTGAACCTGCTCCAACACTGAAATTCAAAGATAAAGCCATCACTGATGATGATGAGCCCGGTTCTGTTGCCTTGAAGCCAGATGATGAGTCTGCTACCTGTCCCATCACAGATTCAGTTCGTTTGGATGAGCCCGTAACCTGTCCTGCCACAGTGGCAGACTTCATTGCTTTAGTTGAACACTTGTCACGGATTTCCTTGCTTGCACGTTTTCGAACATCAACAACGTCCATAACACGCAATGGTGTATCCTGGAGGTCCTGGGAGAGACACGAGGCTATGAAGGGGTGATTGTGGATTGACCATACATTGAGAAAGAAGTCAGGCGTTGGTTCGTGCTGGATGACAGTCACCATATGATTTGTTACAGAACGTTTCTGCATCGACTGCTTCTGGCGCAATTCTTTGCACTGTGAATCAATATAGTTGTACTGGATGTTGACTGCACAGAGAATGTTCTAAACATAGAGGTAAGGACAACTCAGAGCTACTGGAGTGATGAACTAACCTTTCTGGCAACAACCATTTCCTCATCTGTCAACCTAATGCAAGGTACATAGAGGCGAGGATGTAGAGTAGGCCCAAATGTAAATAGTTGAACGGTGACATATTCCACCTGGTAATCTTGCATTGTAGATAGCAGAATTTCGCGCACTCATCCAATTCGCCTCTACAAAAACTTAGTATTGTGGCACCATTGAACTGCTCCACTTATTGTATTGATTTTCTCGTCATGGAAGATGATATGGCCATCCATTGAGATTATATCGCCATTGCCTGCTACAAGTGTTGTGCCCTGGTAGTACCTCCTATGACTTGCATCTGGTGGCGAGCCTATGAGAGTTGCACAACGTGTTTGCTGCCAGACAATTGACTGGCTTTCAACCCTGCGGCATTTCTTGTCCATTGAGGTCTGACAATGACTGCATGGAACTTCTTTGGGTCAACAACATATCTAAAGCATTAAAATAATCAATCCAACTTACATTGTGAGTCCTCTAAAACTATCCCAAGCAAGCATGCTTGAGCAGGGTGATTGACAAGGTGTTCGAGGACTTTGTTGCCCCCTCAGACCCAACGTTTGGTCTTCATATCAAACCAATAGCCACCAGCTGCAACATGCTTAACAGTATCCTGACGAGAGAAGATTTTGCAGCTGTCCCGGCTGGGTGCTCTTCGATTGCTGTAAATGCAAGTTAGGCGGAAAACATGATTGAAAGATTCATACCGCTCTGTCAAAAACACTAAGGGAGGGCCAAAGCGGCGAATATAGAGTGGAAGATGAACTAAAAAGTGGAACTTAGGCTTTGTGATCAGAATACTTGGAGCACATTTGGCAGTGAGATTGAGAAGGTCTTGAATTGATCGCGACAGCTTTGCCTATGAAAAGAAAACGTCAGAAAAAAGAATATAAACGTATAGGATCAACTTACAAGGTATAGTTCCGTATTCTGGATCTGTGTGTGCCAAATGAGCACAACGAGCTCCCCAATCACTGTCCAGGTTTTGAGGACATCCTGTGGAACAAGATCATAAACAATATAAGGCATGACTTGCGCCAGACCCTTGAAATGTTTCCCAATCAGACTGCCCTTGTAGTGACAAATGTACTCAGCGTTGAGGGAAGGCACGTTCATTCCTTCACGTTGAATTGACTCGAGGTGGCTCTGAAAAAGGTCAATGTGCTTCATTTTTTCAAGAAAATACACTGTTTGACCCCAGAAATACTTCACAATGCCAAGGAGGATTGTATGGAGGATCTCTGTTGGTGTGTCCAGGTGGATATTGACACCTAAATTTGTACATGTCCGTCCATTTGCAATACAGCCAGACAAATGATGAAATAGCACTCACCTTGCAATCCAAGAAGTGGATTAATTACACTGGTGAGTGACTTTCCATTGAGATAACCTTCCAGTTCCTTTTGCAAGAGGCTTCTAACGCTTTGTTCTGTCAGGTTTGACGATGTCCTGCCAGTTGCTGACTGCTTTCGAAGTCTTTTCCCCATTTCTACCAATGTGTCAATGATCGCTCCTGATGTCATGTCACGAATGCCTGTAATTGCAATAGCACTTCTAATCTTTGTTGTTCCCCCACTTTCCTGGGCAACCTGGATCTGTTTGCGAATCATCTCTATGGTCTCATTTGGACTTCATATGCCCTCCGACTGACAATGAGATTAGTAGGGTTCACATCATAGAAAACTGTAGCTTACATCAAACAACCCATTAAACCCTTCATCTGATTCCTTCTGCACCTTGGTGCCCCTGATGTCACAAGTCCGACAGAAGAAATTGCAATTGAGCCCAGCCTGACTACACATCTCGGCCTGCATTGGATTATCGCCAGAAAACAGTAGCCCATTTGGTATAAGGAGAACCTCTTCATGCTCCTTGCAATCCCAGGCAACTATGCCATTCTCAGCAGCATCGCTGTCAATGATGTCAGGTCAAATAGACGAGAACATAGATAGATAGATAGCATAAGTTACCAGATTGATTGCTTCAACGCGCCCATCAGCTCCATAGGGCTTGCATGCGGTGAACCAGTCACGAAATGAATACAGAACTCCTTTTCCATCATCTCCCTTCCTAGATTTGCATTGGACATATAGATGACAAAGTGCTTGTTCCACTGTTTTGAGATGTTCCCAGAGACATCATCCATAAAAATGATCAGTGGGACATTGTACACCATGCGTCCTCGTGATTTTGCATGCAGAGGATGTGGTTCAAGACTGGCAAACTTCTTAGATGAATCTATAATACCAATAACAATATGCTAAGAGCATAAAAT
>JBBPKJ010001361.1:0-11188 GCA_038089195.1 Brasilioporus rufonigricans | reverse complement strand
GGCCAGCATCAAGTCAAGCAAGGATAGTAGGCTTTTGATCAGCTATGAGAGATTGCATGGTGATGGAAGTCAAGAATAAGGATGTTTGACACTCAGACATACTATTTACATATGTATCTTTGTTTGTAACACCAAAAGAGCTAAATATAGCTTCATTTGATAGTGATTTCAATCTCCAAATAAAAAGTGACAAAACTGGCCCAATGAGGTGTCCATTTTGTAATGGTCATATCTTGGCAGCATCTGAATAGAATCACGTGATGTGCAGGGCATAGGTGTAGCCAAGAGTCCATACTACAATATGTTCCACCAAAGCGAGGTCTAATTCATTCATATGATTGCAGTGTACATCATGCATTGGATTTGGATCAAACATTGGGCCAGTTTTGGGAGTCACTGTAACCTGCAGGATACTTGTAGTCACTAAGTATCCTAAGGTAGCTACTAGTCTGATGTAACTATTAGCCTATGTAAGCTAAATGCATAGGCAATCAACAAATTCCAACACTTGACACCCTGTTCGCATTGTGAAAACTCAGACTAAGTGTGTTACAGCTAACCCAGTTAGGGATAGATGTAGCCTCTGTTATAATTTCAGAGGATCAAGGATTCTTCCTTTCATCTAGTGCAAAGGATGTCAATGATGATAAACCTTTGGAAGGTTTCAAGGAGCACTCACTCAAAGTAGAGTAGAGTCCTCTAGAGAAAGGGATATAGGATTCTAGAGGAGACTAGACTAAAGTACATGATTGAGAGAGCAAGGTTTATATAATTACAATAATGGTGCACAGACCAAGTTAAGGACAAGCATGGAATTGAATGGAATGTGATAGCAATTGGACAATTAGTAAAGGGATTTGACTAATGAGAATCTATGACTTGAACATGGGAAAGTAAGAGTTAGTCAGTGAGAGCCAAAAGCAATGAAGCGGAGACAAGAAAAGTAAGTCAGAGACTGAAAGAAAGAATAAGTCATAACATAACCCCCTTTGTACAATTGACCCCTGAGTCAATCTATTTCACAAGTTGTAATCCAGTCCTACAGGGGACCCAGTCATATTGGAGTAGGCAGTATCATTGTATGGATCATCTCCAGGAGATGGCAATCTAGGAGGAGAAAGAGGAGATGGTCAGCAATGAGATATATAACCTCTGGTGGAAATCCAAGTTGTGTTATGCCTATAAGGATGGCAATGAGGAGGAGACAAGGACAAATCTGATGAGACATTATGAGGGTTTTGTCAGGCTGGGCAGAGGAATTGTTTATGTCCTGGGGTCCATCAGAGACAGATAGGGCATTGGTATGAGGAACATTCAACTTGGGTATGTCCCAGGAATCTACAGTGGAAGCAAGTGAATTGGTAGAGGGGGTGAGAAGGGGGAAGAGGAGCATGTCTTCCTGCTTCATGGAAAGTGTATTCAGTGTGGGTAAGAACTTGAAGTTCTTCAGAATTTAAGGGGGACAAGGATGCAGATGGCATTGAAGATTGTTTTGGAATGGAAAGATGGATGGGAATATTGTTTCTATGGTTTAACACTCAAAGGTAGTGGTCTATGTTGGCCATGAATTCTCCTAATTCTAACTGGTAGGCAAGAATTTCCAGGACCCCAGTTAATTTGCTGCAGATACTGGTGATGACAGTAGATAGGAAGGCTATGGTGGGGTCAGTAGACTGGATATTTCCAACATTCAATTATTGGGCTTGGAGGAGAGCATGGTATAACGTGAGTAGAGGGGATCCCATATCTAGATGAGCAGTGATGGGTACAGTGAGGTGAGAGTCGTTCATGATGGTTTGGATTCAAGTGAGGTAAGGCCCATCAGGAAAGCCATTGTGTACTTGATGAGTAAGTGGTGGTACATTGACAGAAAGAACAGGATGTCTAGATGGTGAAGTGTCATCAGAGATGATTGTTTCAGTAAGATAGACATTCCAACCAGTGGTGGTGGTGGTGGAAGATAGAGTAATAGATGACTCAGTGGGAGAAAGGTGAGAGGGGGGGTATGGTTGGAGGCCATGGCATTCGAAGAAGGTCAAAGAAGAAATTGTGATGAAATATGTATAAAAAGAAGAGCAAATCCAACAGAGAAGCAAGATAGAAAGAAAGAGAGAGAGAGGGTGATGATGAGTAGGAATTTGTTTGTTTTGTTTTGCATTCAAGGGGGCACTCACAAAAAGGCACCACATCTTGAAGAATTGACAGAGGAAAAGATTTTAGGAAGGTGTTTCTTATATTCTTGGAGGATGGACTTTGAATGTTTCAGGTTAGACTCCAGTTCCCAGGAGTCATTGGTGGCAGAGTATTCTTTCCATTGGATCAGGAAACAGAAGCCCATTAGAGTCTTCTGGCATTTCATGATGTGCTCTACTTTGAATTCTTCATTTCTGTCTATTAGTTCTAATGGTGGTTGAGGGAAGTTCTTTCTGTGGATCAGGTTTTCCTTGTATGGGATTAGCAGGGAGGCATGGAATATTGGGTGTATCCTTCTCCATGAGGTGGATAATTGGAGTTGATAAGAGATAGGGGATAATACTTTCATGATGGGGAACAGGCCTTCTTGTTTAGATGTGAATTTTAGGTTTATGATGTTTCTCTTCAGGTTTCTGGCTTTCAGCCAAACCTTCTATCCTTTGGTGAAAGGGATGAACTTCTTTTGGTTTCTAGCTGCCATGATTTGTCTGGAAAGTTTGTGGGCAGCAAGGGCTTCATTTCTGGATGCAAGGAGTTCTTTGATGTGGGCATTGGCAGTGGGTACATTAGAAGTTGAGAAAATGGAAGGAAGGGCTCAGGGTTTGTAGCCCATCATGAGGAAGAACAGGGATTTGCCAGTGATGGAATGAGGGTGGTGGTTGTGAGTGAATTCACATAGGGATTTGTTTGGACTAGTTTGTTTGGTTAGATCTGCAGAATATCTGAACATAGGTTTCAACTTCTTGGTTCACACATTCAATTTCTCTGTCTGTTTGGGGATGATAAGCAGTGGAGAGGGCAAGGTCATAATTGAGGAGGTTTCCTAGGGCTTTAGTAAAAGCAGAGGTAAATTGTGGACCACAATCAGAGATAATCTTGTCATAGAGTCTGAATCTGGAAAAGACTATGTGGTAAAAGAGAAGGGGAATCCCTTCAGCAGTGGTGGTTTTCTTGGTAGGGCAAAGGATTACCCCCTTTGTAAGGCCATGGTCCACCATGACCAAAAGAGAATTAAAGCCAGAGAATGTAGGAATATCAGTAATAAGGTCACAGGAGAGTTGTTTAAACAGGGGGGGTTATGGAAGAGGGGATTAGAGTGAGTGGGGGACATGTCAGATGAGTGTTGACTTTATTTTGTTGGCAAATGACACAGCCCTCAATATACTTCATGACATAGGATGCAAGTCCAGGCCATCAGAATTCAGCAGTGACCAGGGCACAAGTTTTCAGGATGCCAGGGTGCCCAGTGGTTTCATGGTTATGGCAACATTGGAGGATGGTGCAGCAAAGTTTGTCATTGGGAGGTATGTAGACTCAGCCTTTGTAAGTTAGGACGTCATCAAGTAGTTGCCAGTTGGATAGTCATGCTTTCAGGGGAGTGGGCAGTTCATTGATGTCTTGGAGTTTTTTAAGGAGCAAAGGATCATCTTTGGAATGTTTGGAGATTAAGGTTTTCAGAGTAGAATTTATGAGTTGAATGAACAGGGAAGGAGGAAGAAGAGTAGTTTCAGTGTCTAGGTCAGAAGGGAAAAGGTCTGGTCATCAAGAGAGAGCATCCAGTCCAGAGAGAAGTTTTCCAGGAACATGGATTAACTTCAGGTCAAAGTCAGAGAGGTCAAGAAGCCATCAAGCTTGTCATCAATTCAGATACTGGGGTTTGCAGAAGTAGGTGTGGTCCATGAAGACCTGTACTGGGAATGAGGAACCAAGGAGGTATTGGTGCCATCCTTTCAGGGCTCGGAGGATGGCTAAAAGTTCTCTGTCATAGATGTTGTAGTTTCATTTGGCTGGAGAGAACAACTTGGAGAGGTAGGAGCATCAATGCCATTCTTCATTACAATCAGTTTGGAGGAGGATGGCTCCAGAGGCAAATGTGGAAGCATTGGTGGCAATGGCAAAAGGTTTAGAGGTATTGGAGAATTGGAGTATGGGTTTCTTTAGGAATTGTTCCTTCAGGATAAGGAAGGCTAAATTACATGCTGGGGACCAGTCCCAGGCTTGGCTTTTCTTGGTTAGATTGATGAGAGGTTGAGTGATGTTGGAGTAGTCAGGAATGAATCATCTGTAAAAGTTTGCAAATCCAAGGAAGGATCATACTTCTTTTACAGTGGTGGGGTTGGCCATTTAGAAATTCCATCTAACTTAATCAGATCCATGGTGATGTGTCCAGGTTTAATGACGAGACTGAGATACTCCACTTCATCAGTGGCAAAGGAACACTTTTCTAGTTTGAGATGAAGATCAACTTTCTTCATTTGTTGGAGGACTCATTTGGTTCTTTCGGTGTGAGTTGCTTCATCTTGGAAGAAGATGAGGAGGTTGTCCATGTAGATGACAAGCCATCCTTCAGCCATCATATCTCAGAATGAATCATTCATGAATCATTGGAAGGTGGCTGGAGAGTTTGAGAGTCCAAAGAACATGATGAGAGGTTCAAACAGTTCTTTATGGATAAGGAAGGCAGCTTTCCATTGGTCTTTGTCTTTGATCCTTATGTTGTTATATCCCCATCATACATCAAATTTAGTGAAAACTTTGGCATCCTTAAATTTGTCAATGAGATTGGAGATGAGAGGCAGAGGGTAAGTGTCTCAGATAGTATGTTTGTTGAGATATCTATAGTCCTGACAAGGGCATAGCTGTCTGTCTTTCTTTTTGACAAAAAAAAATGGGGATGCTTGGGATGATTGCAATGGTTGGATTTTGTGAGCAGCCAGGTTTTCTTCAATGAATTCTTTGGTGGCTTTGTATTCATTGGTAGTCAATGGATATAGCTTGCCAATCTTTGGTATGAACGACTTGTCTAACTGAATGGCGTGATCATAAGGTCTAGAGGAAGGGATATGATCCATGGCTTCTTGTGAAAAGACTTCTGAGAATTCAGTGCATTTAGATGGAAGGGTTGTCTTTGGTTTAAATTTTTCTGCAGCCATGGCTAATTCAGTGGTGGTAGTCAACTTTTGGACAAACAGGGATCCTAAGGGAGTGAATCAGCTCCCAAACTTCTGGATACAATCTAATGTCCATTTTTGTCAAGCACATAGGAGGAAATCTTCTGGGGATTCATACTGTGCAGTAACATCTCCCTCATTAAGATAGTCAAAGAGTCAAGCATCAGCTGCTCGATTGACCATGATGTGACAAGGTGGTTTTGCAGGACAGGATTGTTTAGTTTTGTGAGAGGAGATGGCTGATGCTTGGGTTTGGTAAAGCTCAGCTGATTTGTCAATGGATTCTGGGATAGAGAGTGTTTCTTTGGTCCAGTCAATAGTAGGGTTGGCTTTTTTCAGCCAGGGCAGTCCTAGGATAGCATTCTGCCTATTACAATTCATAACATAGAACTTGGTGGATTGGATGATGCCATTGATGGCAAAGAAGAGGTTGGCAGTGAACAGGACTTTTCCAATGGAATTTGTAGAGGTATTGACATTTCAGATGGTGAGGAGTTTTAGTAGTTGAAGAGTGGGAATCTTGTTTTTTTGGATGAACTGCCAGTCAATGTAGTTTATGTTGGCTCCAGAGTCTACTAGGGCAGTAGTTTCAATGGTTTTCAGGGTACCTGGAACAATGATTTTGATGGGGAGGTTCATAGAGTTCTCATTCATCATTACTATTACATTGGTACTGGAAGGGAATGATCACATCAATCAAGGTTTCTGTTTCAAAAATCCTTCATTATGTATTCTACCTTTTGGACAATAGTTTCTTTATTGTCATCTTCGATAACCAGTAATTTGGGGGGTTCTTCAACTTTGGCAATGGTGGGTGGTTCCTTTCTAACTGGAGGGGTGAGTTTGACTTGGCATTCCCTAGCCATATGTTTTTTCTTTCAGCATCTGAAACAAGTACCTTCTTTTTGACATTTGGCACATTCTGCAGGGGTAAGCTTTTTTGGGAATACAACATTGTCAATGTCCACGGCAAATGGATCGTGTTCAAAGGTGTTGGATGAGGTGTTTCTCAGAATGAATGGATGGCTGGGTTGTCTGTTTTGCTGAGCAACTTCTCTAGCCTGCTTGCTTTTATCAAAGAAAAGAGCAGCTTTGTCATACCACTTGGTAATTTTGGTAGGAGTGGTATCCATGGAAAAGATTCACATTATGAGCCAGGTGGGTAATTCTGCTGAGAAGTATTCGATGAGGATGTTGTCTTGTTGGCTTAACTTGGCCAAGGCAGTGTGGTTTTGGAAAGAGGTGATGTATTTGGCAAGGGAGGGTTTAAAGACTCAAGAGTCTTTTGGGTAGATCATCCTGGTGGTGGCTAACCAGGCAACAGTGTTGGATTCTATGTTGTAGTGTTTGAAAGCCTTTTTGAAGGCAGTGATGAAGTCATTGTATTTTCCCATGGTAACAGTGGTGCCAGAGATGGTGGTGGCTCTGAAGGTATTAGCCCAGGTAGGGCTGCTCCTTTAGTCATGAAGAATAGGGCAATGCAATTTTCTTATTGTTGTCATCATAGATGGTATTGTTAACAGTGAGATAGAAGGTGATAGAATTAAGCCATTGTTCAGCTTTCTGGAAATTGCTGTCAAAGGTTTCAGGGGAATTGAGACAGAGTTCAGTTGGTTTAGTAATTGTGGTCATTGCTGGGATGGTTGGTGGTATGATGGGTAACAGGATTATGGGCTACTGGGGTTGGGGATGGTGGCATGGGAGATCTAGGGATAGATGCTGACACAGCTAGCTGGTGAGCTAGGTCAAGGTCAAGTTGTTGTTCTGAGGGAGATGGAAGTGGTACATCTTGGTCAGAGGTTGAGGGAGAGCTTTCTTGTTGCTCTTTAGAGTCAGAGGTTTCTAGAAGCAGGATGGAGTCACAATGGATGCTCCAGAGCTGATAGTTCAGTGATAGTGTTTGAGGTGGAATGGTGACTGACTGAGATCAGTCGTTGCTAGATGATCAGTCTAGTCTTTTGTTACAGCTAACCTGGTTAGGGATAGATGTAGCCTCCATTATAATTTCAGAGGATCAAGGATTCTTTCTTTGGTCTAGCACAAAGAATGTCAATGATGATAAACCTTTGGAAGGTTTCAAGGAGCACTCACTCAAAGTAGAGTGGAGTCTTCTAGAGAAAGGAATATAGGATTCTGGAGAAAACTAGACTAAAGTACATGATTGAGAGAGCAAGGTTTATATAAGTACAATAATGGTACACAGACCAAGTTAAGGGCAAGCATGGAATCGAATGGAATGTGATAGCAATTGGACAATTAGTAAATGGATTTGACTAACAAGAATCCATGACTTAAACATGGGAAAGTAAGAGTTAGTCAGTGAGAGTTGAAAGCAATGAAGCAGAGACAAGAAAAGTAAGTTGTTACAATTATTCACCTTCGATCTAGTCTTTTCCTCATTATCTTCCATTACAAATACTCATTCCCATTTGCCTTCACTTCCTTCTTCTACTTTCTTGTTGCCTTCTATCCAGAGGACGTTATGGTGTATTCCTTCAACTGATTATCTCTTGGACAACTACCCCTACAACATTTCTCTCATAATGTTGTGTGTTCTGATCTTCTCACTATAGCTAAGCCCCTTCTCTTTCTGGTTCAATTCCAGTCTTCATGCTTAGCTAACCCTCTTGGTCATACCTGGTCTATGTGGTGGCAGGTCCTCCTTTGCCTCTATTTGTCTCATGTTCATTCTCCTCTTGAATCATACTATAAGAACTTGCTAGACATCTGCTTGTATTCTCTAGCTAGTTCTATGCAATTCAGTGCACTACTTTGCTCACTCAGTGTGATCTCTGTCCAAATCCTTGTTTTCCAGATGTTGTGTCTCTTCATGAGTACCTCCTGGCATTCAAGAGGTGTTGTCTTGAGCATAGAAGTGCTCTTCAATGTTACATAAGTCAGAGACTGAAAGAAAGGATAAGTCATAACAAAGTGAAGCCACCTGCTTCAGGTAACATTAGTCACATATCACAAAACTTGTAATAAGATGAGCTGATATAAGCAAAGTATATTAATCATTGTTACTCAGTTGGCATATTGTTATCACCTGCTACTACTATCTGGACAACCTGAACCCATACCATACCACACTTCAATTTTAACTGGTGAAGCTTGGATGATAGAACTGATTAATGGCCACCCAGATTGGATCCAACTTTGTCTTGGTATATGGCATGATGTATTTGAAGCACTAGTACATATGTTGAAGCACCATGGGCATGCAGTAGTGTCCCAAAAGGGAATATTGCTCAAGCAGCAGCTTGTCATTTTTTTGTACACATGTGTTACTGGATTGTCAGCTAGACATGTTGCAGAGTGATTCCAGCATTCTACTGGAACAATTACAAGGTTCATAACCCACCTCTACCCCACTTTTTGTAATGTTGAGAGCACTTCTATGCTCAAGACTAAACTTCTTGGACACCAGGAGATACTCACAAAGAGACACAATGTCTGGGGAGCAAGGTCTGGGGTAAGGATCACTCTGAGGGAGCAAAGTAGTGTGCTGGATTGCGTAGAACTAGCTAAGGGACAAGAGTGACTACCAAGCTAGTTGATATAGTACAATTGGAGCAGAGCCAGAATGGAAAATAAACAGAGGTAAATGGGGATCTACCCGCGCTTGGACCAAGACAACAAAGACAACGAATATTAGCTAAGTGAGAAGGCTGGAATCGAACCAGCAAGACTAAGAGCTTAGCTATCAGTGAAGAGATCAGAATACGCGACACTGTAAGAGAAGTGTCATAGGAGATGTTAGTCCAAGTTTAAGACAATCAGAACAGAGGGGTCAAGAGGATGTTGTCGGTATAGAATATGGCAAGGAAAGAGTCATAAGAAGTGTAAGCAAAAGGGAATGCATGGTTATGGCAGAAGGAAATAATGAACATATCTCGATGTACCAGAGAAATTGTAACACTTTTCTTGAAAAAATTGCTTGTTCTAGATACTTCAAACAAATGCTTTGTTTTTTCTCCAGCCCACCATTGTACACATTGCAAGTTCACTTTCCAACAATCCTCACTCCTGTTCCAACAGTCATCATCAATGACCTGTGTTTTCAGTTCTTCTGTGACTGTATTGGAGCCATTGATGGCACTCATATTCATGCTTTCACATTACTGGAGCTGCATACTACTATGCACAATCAGAAGGGATCCATCACCCAAAACTGTCTATTTGTATGTGATTTTGACTTGTTCTTTACATATTCCCTCACCAGTTGGGATGGATCTACCATGGATGCAACAATGTGGCACAATGCTCACACCAATGACCTACAAATGCCTCCTGGCAAGTATCTACTTGCAGATGCAGGGTTTGGCACATCCAATGCGCTGCTTGTTCCTTATCATGGTGTTAGATATCATCTGAACAAGTGGTGTTCAGCTTGTGATAGGTACATACTTATTGTATACTACTATATTAACTAATATACCATTAGACCATGCAATTCAAAGGAACTGTTCAATCTATGCCATGCAACCTTGCAAGTTGTGATTGAACGTATCTTCAGTGTCATCAAATGAAGATGGCAGATCCTCCACCTCCCTCCTGAGTACGATTTGCAAGTACAGGCTTGGATCCCTGCAGCACTCTGTGCACTTCACAATTTCAACTGCTGGTTCAATCCTGATGACTTCTATGATCCAGAGTTCAGTGGGATCAATCTGATCATGGATGAGGATGGCAGGGATGGTATTCTTGGTGATGGACTGGCAGATGCTTGAGAGAGATGTGAAGCAGATGCACATTGTGATTCCATAGCGCTCGAAATGTGGGAGGACTATCAGACTGGGTTGCAAAGATGAGGACTGACATAGTATCCTCACACTGTACTACCTATCACTGACCATGTTTGCCAGTGGTATTTACATTCTTGTACAAATAAATGAGAAAGGAAATGTGCATGCATTGATGAAGTACAACATAGCATGCATTTATGGACACAAAGTACTACATGATGTCCATACAAAGTTCATTACAAAGTTAACTAACTATGGGTAGCATGAATTTCATTCAAACTGCACTGCAGCCATCTCAGCTGCAGTCTTGGTGACAATGATACAAAAGCAATAGCATGATTTTTGCTTGACAGCAGGGTAAAAAAATCAGTTAAGTCCAATATGTTATCCTCAGTAAAATCAAGCCCATCATCATTTAAAAGTGCAACTGCCTTGCTAACCTCTGCAACACTTGAATGAGGAAAATCCCTGACTGCCACTGCAACCTCTTTGAAGCCCTCGCTTGATACTTGGTGGGCAAGTACAATGGAAGGAGTAGGACAACTGCACTTGGATGAATGACCATCTCCATCTGGAGCTGGAGTGACAGCTGATCCTGCCTTGCATTTTCCATGGCTGGCACTTGTGAGCACAGAAGCCAGCTTTGATGGTGGCCATGCATTACCTGATGAAACACATGAGGATGGAGCTGATGGTGGTATTCCATTTGGATCAGTAGATCCTGCCATCATGCCAACTTGAATGTTGTTGAATACAAGTCCACAATCTGTTTGTTCCAAGCACATGGTCTGATCCAGAGTAGAGGCTAGCTTGAGGTCTGAGAAACCAGAGAGGACAGAGCTATATCCAGAGGGGACAGAACTTGAAGGGACCTCAGCAGTGAGCCCACTTGTTGATGAGGCAGCAGTCATAGACACAGTAGGACAATATCTTGACTGTCAGGCATTCTTAGTAGATGGAAGCATGGGTGCCATTTTTTTGAATAGCAGGAACCCAGTCTCCTTGAATGCCTTTGCCACAGGGTGGCTCTGGGTGAACACATGGATATACAGTGACTCCAAAGACCATTGCAATGTTTATCTCAAATGCAAAGTATACAGTGTCCTGCTGGCATATGTGGGGATTTCACTTGGGTTTGGTGAGACGAACGTTAGTACTTGCCAATGGCTATATGTGGATCCATAGATCATGTGATTTGGTTCAGGGCTGGCTGAGATATGGCCATTTCAATATGACAACACCATTGCAACAGTTTTTTCACTTTTGATTTGAGACATAAAATCTTGAGGAAATCACATG
>JBBPKJ010001360.1:0-11190 GCA_038089195.1 Brasilioporus rufonigricans | reverse complement strand
TAGAAATTAGTATCTTGTAAAATTCCTGATGTGGATTGAGCAAGCCGTGTGTAAAATGAAACTCAGCAACAGCATCGCAGCCGGCAGGTGCAGAGTGTGATTTGAATGCATGACAGCATAAAATGTTCGAACTCGACCAATTTTGCTCAGAATGAGCTGGTTCAACTTCATAGTACATTCTATTGAGCTATAGAAGTGACCAAGTTGTGTGGAGCAGTAGAATTATAGGAGGGAAATGTAGATTTTACAAGAGGTGCCGACTGAACATGTGCCGAGTGTGTAGTACGGGATAGCATACGACGGGCTGATCTCCAACACTCACTTCATATCCTAATTCCTTCCTGGCTTGGTTTGTTGGGCGTTCGTCTTCTCTCGCTTGCCGACAAACTATGATGTCGCCTTTCCTCCAGCTACGTGCGGCGATTCAATGACACCGACAAACACCATCCACTTCACCCCATTGCCGTCAATCTGTTTACCGTCCAGCTCATCGACTCACAATCCATATGGCTTACATCTCCACTCTACCTACGTCTGGCTCCCTCTCTCGACACCACACCGACCCGTATGTACGCCATTCTCACTCGTCTTCCCCCGTTGCACCTGTCTGCAAGTAGGCCAACAGCGATGAGAACTCAATGCCATTGAGGGTAGCTCATAAACATCATCTCATTTCGTTTGGATCCAATCAACACAAGATTCTCCACAGAACCTGAAGATTACCCACTCGCACCAATGGCCGACAGTACGACTGGATCGACCTGCTCATCACGATTCCTTACCACATTTACATACCAATCCCCGCGTCTCTCTTTGTTTTTTGTGTTCAGGTCCCACCAATCCAGCGGTTACTCGAATCAGAGGGGATGATACCCTTCAATGATGTGTTGAACAGCTTAGGCGTGTCTACCGCCCCCTTACTATAATTCTCTTCGGCGGATGGTCCTTGGACGGCAAGCAGAGTCGAAGGCGTCATTTATTACTGTTCAGCCTGAACCCTAGGAAGTTTCTGCGACCCAAGACTCTGGCCACCAGGGACCAAGCATCACGGCAGTAACACTGTAGACACCAGGACACAACCATAGGCACCATCGATCATCCGATCATAGTCAACCCGCAATTCGTATCACCCTTTTGCTTAATGATGCGCTTCCGGCGGACAATTGATTGAATATGCCAAACATCCCCGAGATCAGCGAGAAATTTAAACTCGATGGCTGCGAGCAGAAGAGTACGTCGAGGCTCCTGAGTCAACCGATGTACTACTGCTGTCGGAGTGAGCGCTTACCCCCATCACCTCAGGAGTTACTCCTTTGCACTGTTTTCACTTCATAGACCATTGTTGGACCCTGGCCCTACCTCTGTGTGTATTCCGATAACCTTTGCATGCCCCCAGTATTATCACCCATTATATCCCAGGTGTATCGGCTGTTTTGTGATGGTGCAAACATATATACCCTTGCCATGTCCGCTGCCTTCCGTCCTTTTTCATGTAGTCACTTGATGGCGAGGATGTGCAGCACTCAGATGGAGATATGATCTTAGATTGTTGTATTATCTGCGATGTCAGATTTGATGACGGCTACGGTGATGACGCTCTCAGACTCCAGAAAGCTCAGGCATTCGACGAGGTACCTGCAGCAGGCAGTCCTATACAAAATATCCGGACCTATACATTGTGCTCTGACGCATAGCCTTCACCGACAAAGACACAAGCGATTTCACTCTTCCATCACTCTTCCCACTTTACAATGTATCCACTTACAGAGACGGTCACAAAATTATATCTGAGCTCTAAGTTGTGGTGGCAAGTCCCTCGAAGTCCCAGCCAAACATCTTTAAAGAGAGTTGGTACTATTGAAGAACAACTCGAAGAGATCCGCTTACGAGGGAGATGACCCGCAGGTGAGGATCTTGTTGAATCGGAATAGCTTCTTGCGCAAGCTTCGATGACGCTGCCACGCGCTCGTGGTTGCCTGCTCTTGTCGACACATCCCTGAGGAGGTGCATCTGATCCTGTACCACGCCTTGTCAACATTGTTTGGACTCGGACATCCATGTTCCATTGTGTACGAACCCTGACGGCAATATATACCGACTTTTCGTCCGCTATATCAATCAAGTCGCCTACACGCGAAATAGCATTATCGTGTCTTCCGCATTCAAACAAGACGACTGCCTGAGGAAAACTAATAATTTGGAGTGGCAGCGACGAGAATGACGAGCACGCACCTTGATCAACAAGAGAAATTGATTTTCGCTTGGGACGCCATTACCGAACGCGAAGTCAAATACATCATCTGCAGACTCGTAATCCCCGCTACCAACAAGGGCAATTGCATGTGCGATATAACCAACGATGGACGGCTGAACCTTGGCAGACTGGCACGCGATAGTCAGCACAATACAGGGCGACAGATGAGTACAAGTTACCTTTTTGGCATCATCGATGGCCAAGTCCCACTTTCTCGAACGGGTGCGCGCCAGAGCGCGGTAAGCAAGTGCGCGTGCGTGGTAAGAGGAATCAGAGGGAAGTGTGATAGCCTTTGTCAAGAGTTCTTCGACACGAGTGAAGTCACCTTGAGTCCACGATTTGAACACCGTGGCACTGATGTTCATCAAAGGCAGCTGCAACGCTGTGAAGAGAGTGAATGGATCAATACAAGCAAGCAATTGACGCTTGGACACTTACGATGCGAGGTAAAAAAGGAATAACCCATTCTATGTTAGAACTTCAACCTTTGCCAAGTGGAAATGCTTACATTTACGGTCAAATACGGGACAGGAAGTATATCACGAAGATTCCTGATTGTGACTTTGCCGCTCTCTTCGCCGGTTGCAATGCAGTCGTCATCATGGGATAGTGCAATGGATCGAACCACGCTTCCGTGCTCGATAGCACTTCCAAGCTGCGTGCCAGTGGAAATATCCCAGAAAGATAGTGATTTCAATGCGACCACGACAGCAAACTTCTGATTCCGTGACAGAACAATCGAAGCGGATGTTCCACCACCAGGAATGGCCCATTTACTGAGTAAGGATCCTGAAGATGTGTCGAAACGCCCGAGTTCACCGTACGCGACAGCAAAGAGTTGACGACCATCAGCAGACCAGGCGAGTAGTGAAAATACGAGTTTGGCGATCCGGAAGGGGATGTTACATAGTTGTTGGCCATTCCCACTGTCGTAGATCCGGATTGACTTTGCATCGGGGTTTTCAGCGGTAGCAGTGGCAACGTGGTCGCCATTTGGAGAAAATTGCACTGCCACCACCCAACCTTCATGCTCCAGCGGCCCGACGAGCTGCTCACCAGTGGTCATGCTCCAGATGAAAGCCACTCCGGTTGCCCCAGGCCCTCCCGTCACAAATTTGGTCGAGTCGGGTGAAATGTCCACCGCGAATACCGTGTTTGTGTGGCCTTTGACGTCCAGAACCCTTTGGCGGGTCTGCGCATTCCACACGCCTGCCCTCGCCGTCTCGTTGGTGCCTTTTGGTGTATAGAGACCACACACCAGCCATTTACGGTCCGGCGACAGCGCAGCACCATATATTTCTGCGCCTTGAATCCGAATTGGCTTGCAGGCCTCGTGTCCATCGTCCACTCGCCACCACCGAACCATTCCCTCTACACCACTACTCAATACTTGCTTGCCATCCTCGGCAAAGACGACAGAGTATAGCTTATGTTTGCTATTGATCTCAATTGTTCCAGAACCATCTGAAAGTCGATACGCCGTCATTACAAGTATTCGTCAGTGACTGGCACGTACCCGTGGAATCGCTTTTATTTACAGTCAAGAACGGGACCGGAAGAATATCCGGAAGACTCTTGATCATAATCTTTCCGTTTTCTTCGCCAGTTGCAAGACGGTCATCGTCTGGACTAAGTGCAATGGACCGAACCGTGCTCGTGTGCTCGATAGTACCCCCAATTTGGGTGTTAGTAGAAATGTCCCAGAAAGATAATGACCTGTATGCAGCCACAGCAGCAAACTTTTGATTGTGTGACAAACAGATCGAAGCGGAGGTTCCACTACCAGGCACGGACAATTTACCGAGTAAGGACCCTGAAGAAGTATCAAAACGCTTGAGTTCAGCGTACGCGACAGCAAAGAGTTGCCGGCCATCGGCGGACCAAGCGAGCGATGAAGATGGAGAGTTGTCAACCCGGAAAGGGATGTCCAACACTCGCCGACCATTGTGGCTGTCGTAGATACGGATTGATTTTGCATCGGGTCCATTGTTGGCGGCAGCGGTAGCGAGGCGACCGCCATTTGGAGAGAATCGCACTGCTACCACACAACCGTCATGTCCCAATGGCCCAATAAGCCTCCTGCCCGTGGTAATGCTCCAGAAGAACACCGCCGCAGGTGTTTCCGACCCACCCGTCGCAAATTTGGTCGAGTCAGGTGAAATGTCCACCGAGAATACCGTGTCTGTGTGACCCTTGACGTCGAGTACCTTGTGGCAGGTCCGTGTGTCCCATATACCTATCCTCGCCATCTCGTTGGTGGTGTTTGGCGTATAGAGACAACAGACCAGCCATTTGTTATCTGGAGACAGCGCGACAGCATAGATCAACGCTCCTTCAGTCCGAATTGGCTTGTTGGCCTTGTTGGCCTCATGTCCATCGTCCACTTGCCATCGCCGAACCACCCCCTCTGCACCACTAGTTAATAGCTGCTGACCATCCTCAGCGAAGAGGACTGAGTATAACTCATGGTTACCATCGATCTCGATCGATCTCGAACCATCTGAAAGTCAATGGTCCGTCACTACAGGCACAGGACAACAACTAGCACATACCTGTGGGACTGCTTACGTTTACGGACAAGTACGAGACTGGAAGGATATCATGAAGATTCCTGATGGTAAGTTTGCCATTTTCTTCGCCCATTGCAATGTGGTCATCGTTCGGGTCAAGTGCAATGGACCAAACCGTGCCTTCGTGCTCGATAGCGTCCCCGATCTGTGTGCCAGTGGAAATGTCCCAAAAAGATATTGATTTGAATGCGACGACAACAGCAAACTTTTGATTCCTCGACAGAACAATCGAAGAGGAGGCTCCACCACCAGGAATGGACCATTTACTCAGTAAGGATCCTGAAGACGTATCGAAACGCCTGAGTTCACTGAACGAGATAGCGAAAAGTTGACGACTGTCAGAAGACCAGGCGAGCGATGCCGATATGCATCTCCCAAACCGGAATGGGATGTTAGACAGTTGCTGGCCATTCTCGCTGTCATAGATCCGGATCGACTTTGCATTAGGGTTTTCAGCGGTAGCAGTAGCAACGCGGTCGCCACTTGGAGAGAACCGTACTGCCACCACCCAACCGTCATGTTCCAGCGGCCCGACGAGTTGCTCACCGGTGGCCATGCTCCAGATGAATGCCATCCCAGGTGCTTCAGATCCCCCCGTCGCAAATTTGGTCGAGTCTGGGGAAATATCCACTGAGAATACCGTGTTTGCGTGACCCTTGATGTCGAAGACCTTTTGCTGGGTCTGCACATCCCACACCCCCACCCTTGGCGTCTCACGAGTGCCTTTTGCCATATAGAAACCACACACTAGTCGTGTGCGATCTGGTGACAGTGCAGCAGCATAGACCTCTGCACCTCCGGTCCGAATTGGCATGCAGACTTCATGTCCATCGTCCACTCGCCATCGTCGAACCATTCCTTCAACACCGCCACTTGACACCTGCTTGCCACCCTCAGCGAAGAGGACCGAGTATAATCTATGTTTAGTATTGATCTCGATCGTTCTCGCACCATCTGGAACTCAATAGGCTGTCATTACAGGTTTATTTATCAACGACTAGCACATACCTGTGGGGTTGCTCACATTTACAGTCAAGTACGAGACAGGAAGGATATCACGAAGACTCCTGATTGTAAATTTTCCGTTTTCTTCGCCTGTTGCGATGTAGCCGTTGTCAGGGGTGAGGGAAATAGACCGAACTGTGCTCAAGTGCTCGATAGCGCTCCCAATTTGGATGCGAGTGGGAATGTCCCAGAAAGATAATGTTCGGTATGCGACGACGGCAGCGAACTTTTGATTGCGTGACAAAAAAACCAAAGCAGAGGCTCCACCACCAGGAAGGGTCCATTTGCTCAGTAAGGATCCCGAAGAGGCATCAAAATGCTTGAGTTCACTATACGAGGCAGCAAAGAGTTGACGACCATCAGCAGACCAAGCGAGCGATGATGATATGAATTTGCCGAGCCGGAATGGAATGTCCAGTAGTTGCTGACCACTCTCGCTGTCGTAGATTCGGATTGACTTCGCATCAGGGTTCTCGGCAGTGGCGGTAGCGATGCGGTCGCCGTGGGGAGAGAACTGCACTGCCACCACCCAACCATCATGCTCCAGCGGCCCAACGAGCCGCTCGCCTGTAGACAAGTTCCAGACGAACGCGGTCTTGTCAGCAGAGCCCGTCACAAATTTTGCCGAGTTGGGTGAAATGTCCACAGAGAATACCGTGTTTGTGTGTCCTTCAATGTCGAGCGTCTTCTCACGGGTCTGTGCATCCCATACGCTTACCCTGGTCATCCCGTGGGTGTCTTCTGTGGTGTGGAGACCACACACAAACCATTTACGATCTGGAGACAGCACGGCAGCATAGATCTCTGCCCCTTCAGTCCGAATTGGTTTGCAAGCCTCATGACCGTCGTCCACTCGCCATTGCCTAACCATTCCCTCTACACCACCAGTCAATACTTGCTTGCCATTCTCAACGAAGAGGACCGAGTATAACGGATGCTTATTATCGACCTCAATGGATCTCCTACCATCTGAAAGTCAACCGTCGATTATTACAAGTGCTCCTCACTGGCAGTGACTAGTACATACCTGTGGGTTTGCTTATATTCACAGTCAAGTACGAGACCGGAAGGATATCACGAAGCTTCCTAATAATGACCTTGCCATTTTCTTCGCCAGTCGCAATATATTCGTCGTTTTGGGTTAGCGCAATGGACCAAATTGTGCTTGCTTGCTCGATAGTGCTCCCGATCTGCGTGCCAGTGGAAATGTCCCAGAAAGATAATGATTTGAATGCAACGACGGCAGCAAACTTTTGGTTGTGCGCAAGAGCGATCGAAGCAGTTACTCCGCCACCAGGAAGGGACCATTTACTGAGCAAAGATCCTGAGGATGTATCGAAGCGCTTTAATTCGGCGTGCGAGGCAGCAAAGAGTTCCTGGCCATCAGCAGACCAGTCAATCCATCCTGATATGGATCTCCCAAACCGGAATGGGATGTCCAACAGCAGCTTGCCATCCTCACTGTCATAGACGCGGATCGATTTTGTATCCGATGGTTCGTCGGCAGCTGTGGCTGTGGCAATGCGATCACCACTTGGAGAGAATCGCACCGCAGCCACTACTCGACCATCATGTTCCAGTGGTCCGATGAGCTGCTTGCCAGTAGCCATGCTCCAAATGAACACCGCTGCAGGTGTTCCAGAACCCCCCGTTGCAAATTTAGTCGAGTCAGGTGAAATATCAGTCGAGAAAACCGTGTTTGTGTGACCCTTGACGTCTAGGACCTTCTGGCGGGTCTGTGCATCCCACACACCTACCCGCGCCGTATCGCGAGAGCCTGTTTGCATATAAAGAGTACACACCAGCCGTTTATGATCCGGCGACAGTGCAGCAGAAAATATTGCGGTCCCTCCGGTCCGAATAGGCTTGCCGAGGTTATGCCCGTCGTCCACTTGCCATCGCCGAACCATCCCCTCTCCATCGCAGCTCCATAACTGTTTGCCATCCTCGGTGAACAAGACCGAGTTTACCGCACGTTGAGTGACATTGATCTCCAGTGTTTTGACACCATCTGAAAATCGACGAGCAGTCAGTACAGAGACCTGCCAAAGACTAGCACATACCTACGGGACTACTTTTATCGACGGTCAAGTATGAGGCCGGAAGGACATCATAAAGATTCCTAATGGTGACTTTGCCGTTTTCTTCGCCGGTTGCAATGCAGTCACCGTCGTGAATTAGCGCAATGGACCAAACTGTGCTTTTGTGTTCGATAGCGCTCCTGATTTGCATGCCAGTGGAAATGTCCCAAAAAGATAATGATCTATATGCGACAACGGCAGCAAACTTTTGATTGCGTGACAGAACAATCGAAGCAGGCGTTCCACCACCAGGAATGGACCATTTACTCAGTAATGATCCAGAAGACGCATCGAAACGCATGAGTTCGCTATACGAGGTAGCAAAGAGTTGACCACCGTCGGCGGACCAGGCAAGTGGTGACGATACGAATTTGTCGAGCCGGAATGGAATGTCCAACAGTTGCTGGCCACTCTCGCTGTCATAGATCCGAATCGACTTTCCATTAGGGCTTTCAGCAGTAGCGGTCGCGATGCAGTCGCCACTTGGAGAAAATCGCACTGCCATCACCGAACTACCGTGCTGCAATGGCCCGACGACCCGCTCTCCTGTAGACAAGTTCCAGACGAACGCATTCTTGTCAGCAGAGCCCGTCACAAATTTTCTCGAGTCGGGTGAAACATCTACAGAGAATACCGTATCTGTGTGGCCCTTGACATCGAGGGTCTTTTCGCGGGTCTGTGCATCCCACACGCCTACCCTCGCCATCTCGCAGGTGCCTTCTGCGGTGTGGAGACCACACACAAGCCATTTACGATCCGGCGACAGCGCAGCAGCATAGATTTCTGCCCCATCGGTCTGGATTGGCTTGCAGGCCTCGTGGCCGTCATCCACTCGCCATTGCCGAATCATTCCTTCGACACCGCCAGTCAATACCTGCTTTCCATTCTCGACGAAGAGGACCGAATATAACGTATGTTTATTATCGATCTCGATCGTACTGTCTGGAAGTCGACAGGACATCATGACAAGTACTTGCCAGCAATGACGAGCACATACCTGCAGGGTTGCTTACATTTACGGTCAAGTACGAGATTGGAAGGACATCACGGAGACGTCTGAGGGTAATTTTGCCGTTTTCTTCGCCGGTTGCAATGTAGTCGTCGTCAGGAGTTAATGCAATGGACCAAACTGTGCTTTCTTGCTCGATGGCATCGCCGATTTGCGCGCCCGTAGAAATGTCCCAGAAAGACAATGATTTGAATGCGACGACGGCAGCGAACTTTTGGTCGCGTGATAGAACAACGGAAGCGGTGACCCCACCCCCAGGAACGGACCATTTACTGAGCAAAGATCCTGAAGAAGTGTCGAAACGCTTGAGTTCAGCGTACCCCACAGCAAAGAGTTCCCGGCCATCAGAAGACCAAGCGAGCGATGCTGATATAGATTTTGCGAACCGGAATGGAATGTCCAGCAACTGTAGACCACTGTTGCTATCGTAGATGCGGATGGACCTTGTGTCAGGGTTTTGCGCCGTGGCGACTGCGATGCGGTCGCCAGTTGGAGAGAACCGCACCGCCACCGCCCAACCGTCGTGCTCCAGCGGCCCGACGAGCCGCTCGCCAGTAGTCAAGTTCCAGATGCACGCATACTTGTCAGCGGCGGAGCCCGTCGCAAGTTTGGTCGAGTCCGGTGAAATATCCACCGCGAATACTGTGTCTTTGTGGCCTTTGACGTCGAGGACCTTTTCGTGGGTCTGCGCATTCCATACCCTTACGTTCGTCCTTCCATCTGTTGCCTCTAAACGCCTGAGTCCACACACCAACCACCTGCGGTCCGGGGACAGCGCGGCACTAAAGATTTCTGCCCCTTCAGCCCGGATTGGCTCACCGACTTCGTTTCCATCGTCCACTCGCCATCGCCGAAGCATCCCCTCGGGGCCACCGCTCAATAACTGCTTGCCATCCTCGGCGAACAAAACCGCGTATATTTTATGTTTACCATCTGTCTCGATCGTTCTTGAACCATCTGAAAGTCAAAGGACCGTCATTACAGATACTTGTCAACGATGAGCGCATACCTTTTTCCGTCGACTGCATACCGTCTAGCGTATGCTGTCGGAGGAAACTTTGTGGAGAGAGTCGAGCGTCAAAGGTCGTGTGTTCTTCGCGGCTCGTATTATGTACGCTCACCCCGTTTTATCGATCACGATATGGATCAACTCGCACAGCCATTACGGGCGTTTTTGCATTATCGCCGCTATTCTCCCGATGGCCGAAGTATGAGAATGTATAGCGATAGGTGCGGTCAGTCTTACAGGCATACGCCTCCCAGCTGACTACAACCAGACCACTCATATCTCCATCCGGTAGAAACATTTTCGGTGCAACTCGACTTCCCCAACATTTTATTCCTCGATCAGGTCACCGTTCTCGATCAGAAGAACAATTTGGCTAGTGATATCCAGAAAATGCACAATCGATAGCATCACTATCTGTCATGCTTCTCAGACAACGTGCTGACTGTCCGAACGTGCATGCGTCGTGTCGTTGCCTTGATCATGCCCTCTTGAACGCGATTTCCACGCACCAGACCGAGTTCAGCTATGCTAGCTCCGTTGTCTAAACGACCCCTGATCAATTCAAGTCGTTTCTGTCGCCCTGCTCGATCGACCATGATCCATTCTGCGAAGACGCGTCCAATCTGCCCTACAGACGGTGTTTCGTTCCGTATGATATCTTATCATTACTGATCATTTCTGACCGCGTCATCCTGACACGCGTTGCCTTCATGCCTCCTCTGTTTACGACAGGCCTCGCGATGGTTTTTCGCTCACAACGACTGCTCAGCGTCTCCTCGAGTTGCCCTCTCGAACGTTCACTCGTCCCATACCCGCGTCGCGCCGTCCTCTTTGTATCTCTTCTTCGCGTCACGGGTTGGTTCACCCGCGTACCAAGTTCGTGACGTACACCACAGCGTCGATGCGCCATTCTGGCACAACAGACCTCCCATCACGATGGTGTTCGCTCGTGACGTGCACCCCCGTCGAACGTCGGCTGCTGCGTCTGGCTCTTCCATCGAATCGACTTGAACGATCTACGCCTACCACATTGGCAGACCAGTCGATGGAACACCGACACCGGAAAATGATAACGCTCCCTGAGCGCACGTCTTGGCTCTTCCATGCCGATCACTCCCCGTCGCACTCTCAGAACCTCAACACACCCGATACGCGTACACAACGACACAACAGCACAACGACGAATCAAAAAAAGAAACAGATCGACAGCACGCGAGATACCCTCTCCACATAAATCGTGTCCCTCACTCACTCCTCCTAGC
>JBBPKJ010001359.1:0-11194 GCA_038089195.1 Brasilioporus rufonigricans | reverse complement strand
GACACTCAGACATACTATTTACATATGTATCTTTGTTTGTGACACCAACAGAGCTAAATATAGCTTCATTTGATAGTGATTTCAATCTCCAAATAAAAAGTGACAAAACTGGCCCAATGAGGTGTCCGTTTTGTAATGGTCATATCTTGGTGGTGTCTGAATGGAATCACATGATGTAAGGGGCAGGGCTGTAGCCAAGAGTCTGTACTACAATTCATCCCACAAAAGTGAGGTCTAATCCATTCATATGATTGTAGTGTACTTCATGCATTGGATTTGGATCAAACATTGGGCTGGTTTTGGGAGTCACTGTACATAATACTTGTATTTCTGACAGAGGCCCCAAATTTGCCTCTACATTCACTGGAGAACTTGCCCACATCCTCTCCTATGACATGAAATGCTCCTCCACCTACCACCCTCAGACCAATGGAGAAACAAAATGCATCAATCAAGAACTAGAAACCTATCTCCACATCTTCTGCCAAGGAAGACCCAACCAATGGATACACCTCCTCTCTATGGCCAAATTCTCCTATAACTCCACTGTCCACTCCTCAATCCACCAATTGCCTTTCCAGCTCATAATGGGCTATCAACCCCACTCCTACCCACCCCTAGGAAAGACCTTTCTCCCAGCCTTAGAAATCCACTTATCCATCATCACCAAGGCATGAGATGAAGCCTTGCCCACACATCAAAAGACTCAACAGTTGATAAAGGAACACATTGCCTCTACATTTCACCCCTGGAAAGTTGGTGACAAGGTCTGGTTAGAAGCGACCAATCTCCAATTTCCTTCTCCATCAAGAAGGTTACTCCCAAAAAGAGTAGGACCCTTCGAAATCACTCAGGTCCTCTCCAACCTTGCATTCTGCCTCAAACTCCCTCCCTCCTGGAAATGCCATGATGTGTTCCATGTATCCAAGCTCTCCTCTGATCTAACTACTCCTGAACATGGACCAAACTTCCACTCCCCTCTCCCAGAGATAATCAATGATGAAGAACAATCTGAAGTCAAGGCCATCATTGCCCATTGTGCGATAGGAAGACAACAAAAATACCTTATCAAATGGCAAGGTTATGCCCCATCAGAGAACATATGAGAACCAGAATCTAATCTTACCAACATTCAGGAACTGTTAAATGAGTACAAACAATCCCTGAACTACTGATGGACTGCTTCCCCACCCCTTTCTGGGTCATCTTCATGCTTATATGTGGAGCTCTCCTCTTTATTGCTTCAGCTCTCCTTGCCATCCACCATCACTCCTACCATCACCACACCCATCACTTGATTTCCCTTCCAACACCCCTCTCCCAGTCTGTCCAACCTGCCTTACTCCCAGAACTCTCTTGTCATATTCTCTATGCCAGAATCCTTGAAAGTGCCCCTGTCATGTACAATCTAGAGCACCTTCCTTCATTTCCTGATCACACTGCTCTCCATTCTGTGATATGCCTTTATCATCATTCTTGACAAGCTTTCAATACTTACTTTATGCTAAAACTCACCCACATAGACAATACCTTCAATATCTCGATGATAACCTCTATTTCCATTGGCCCCATCACCATGTTGGACCATTTGCATGAGCTGGGATTTGACCAGTTTGTTTTTTCCCTCCCCCCAGCAGATCTTTCTGACATATTCTTACCTATCTTTTATACTTTAATGGAGGATGAATGAAGTGACTATTGTTACAATTATCTACCTTCATCAAGGTCTCTTCCTTATTTGTTTTCATCATAACCATTCCTTCCTGTTTGCCTATACCAAATACTTCTCCTTCCTGGCCATACTCTATCATGAGGATGTGCTGGTCACTCCTCTTTTCTTCGATTGACTTATACTTGCAGACTTACCTCCTAATATGCTTCTCTCATAGCATATTGTATTCTGATCCCTCCACCATTGCTAAGCTGTTTATCCTGCAGGTTTGATTCCTGTGTTCTCGCTTAGTCAATCTTCTTTCTCTTTGTTCCATAACCTTCCATGCCTGCCCTTATCTACTGTCCCTGTGTATATTAGGATAGCTGAGGACGCCTGTCCTCCTCAGCTAGTTCTATGTTTATCAAATGCACTACTTGCTCACTCTGTGTGATAATCCCTCTGTCTCTATTCTCTGGGTGTTGAGTCTCTTTGTGAGTACCTCCCAGAGTTTAGGAAGTATAAGTCTCAAGTACAGAAGTGCAACTAACATTACAAAAGAACTAGCTCATCCTTTTTGACTCTTCCCTCAAGAAGTGAGTCACCATTGCCAACCAAACAAACCCCAGACAAAGGATTGCTGGATCCTCCTCCAATCCTGCTCCCACCCCTCATACTACCCATGCCTCTAGAGCCCTAAGAGCCATCCTAGCCAGCTGATTGCCTGCCCCGTCTGAAGAACTCCTTCCTGCTGAGGAAGATTCTGACATTGAAGTAGACACCCCATCTGTCACCCCAACTGATTATCGCTATACCAAGACACCTTCCCCAATCGCCATCACCTCCCCAGTCACCCCACCACTCCAGTAACCATGACAACTCCACCTAAACCCATTGAACTGAAGTCCACCCTTCCTGCCGATTTCTCAGGAGACTCCAAAGATGCCTTGTGGTGGATCAACACCCTAAAGGGCCACTTCATTGCCAACCCTTCTGTGTTCCTCACCAATGCCCCAAAAATCTACACCCTCCTGAACAAGATGGAAGGAGGAGAAAGTGTCCAGTTTGCAGAAAAATGGTATGCCACCCTCCTAGACACCTGTTACAATTACTCTTTTTCCTTTCCTCTTTCACTTGCCTTTGGCTAAGTACTTTATTTCGCACATTCGAGTTGTGCTTTCTCTCTTAGTCAAGTTGTCTTACTAATTAGCCAATTATTCTATTCCATTCAGTCATTGATTATTCATCGCTGACTCAACTTGCTTATTCATCACTTACCAATATGCCTACCCTTAACTAATACTTAGGATATATAAACCTTCATATCATACCCTGTAACTCTAGTCTAGATCTCCTCGAATCATATCCCCTTCAATAAGAGACTCCTCTCTACTCCTGAGTGAGAGCTACCACTAAACCCTTTGAACTTCTGATCACATACTTGTCTAGACCAAGTACTCATCCAGTATAAACTACAGCTGGAACCTTAGACCCAGGTCTTTCGAGGCTACACCTATTCTCGAATAGTTGTAACAAAAGATCTAGACTACTACCTTGAACAACTGCTCCTTAGCTAGTCACCATTCCACCTTGAACCTCAGCCCTGAACCCTAGAATTTGGACGCTTCACGCTCAGCAAGGACCACCACCCCAGGAATCCTCCGAATCCAATGAAGAAGAAGACACTTCCAGCTCTTCAAACCCAGACGTCGCTATCCACTCACCCACTGAACAAACACTCAATCAGGACCTAGCCCATTGGCTGTCTGCAGCCGCCTCCATTCCCTGAAATCCCACGCCACTGTCACCAACCCCAGTTCAACAACAACTGTCATTCCAACTTCCCCCTCAACCACCTAGTCCTATCATGACAGCCAAACCTACTGAACTCTGTCTCAACACCCCTGAGACCTTCAATGGAGACTTTACTAAAGCTGAACAATGGCTCAACTCAGTAGCCTTTTACCTTCATGTCAATGCTGCTATCTATGACAATGACAATAAGAAGGTAGCCTTCGCCCTATCCTTTATGACTAAAGGACCTGCCCTTACCTGGGCCACCATGTTCTGATCTGCTGCAATCACTGGGGGAAAAGTTACTACCCTCAAATATAATGACTTTGTAGCAAAATTCCAAAATGCATTCAAACATTACAACATAGAGTCCAATTTGGTTGCCTGGTTAGCCACTACTCGCATGATCCACAATAAACAGAATGACTCCTACTCCCCCACCCTGGCTGAATACACAGCTCAGTTCCAGAACCACACAGTACTAGCCAAACTCAAAACCCAAGACAACGTCCTAATTGAATATTACTCAGCAGGACTACCAACTTGGCTAATGACCCAAATCTATTCCATGGACTCCATACCAAAGAAAGCCACAGAATGGCATGACAAAGCCACTTTTTTCTATGAAAAGAACCTCAGAGCCAAGGAAATCACCAAACAAAACCAACAACACAACTGCCCCTTTTTTCCACAGCAGCTACAGACCCCTTCAAAAATGGAAAAAGATCCAAATGCCATGGATGTAGATGTAACACAGTTACAAAAGCTTTCCAACAAGGAATGAGAGAATTGTAGAAAGAAAGGACTTTGTTTCCAATGCAGGCAACCTGGACATCAGCTCCATACTGCTGCCCAGAACAGGCAAAATAACAAAATATACCTGCCAGCAAAACCTCCTTGCCATACCATGGTAAATTGAGTTGATGATGCCAGACTCTTTGATTACCTATCCCCAAGTAACACCTCTGCCCAATTCGAAAGTCCAGAAAACTTCATTCTCCATGCCAGACAAAATTGAACTTTAAACTGAGTCATGACTTTTGGATCCAAGTTTGCCCCTTTAGGATCTTCCGTAGTACAAAAGCTAACCATGGCAATGGAACTTGCTATGAATGCTGAACTCTCCAAGCCAAAAGCAATCCTTCCACCTGAATATCAAGAGTTTGCTGATGTCTTCTCCAAAGAAGCCACTGACCATATCCCTCCTTTCCAACCCTATGACCACACCATCCAGTTAGATGAATCCTTTGTACCAAAGATAGGAAAGCTTTATCCCCTCACTGTCGATGAGCAATAAGCCACAGAAGAATTTATTGAGGAGAACTTAGCCTCTTACAAAATTCAACCCTTGCAATCCCCCCAAGCCTCTCCCTTCTTCTTCATTAAGAAAAAGAATGGACGACTATGCCCCTGTCAAGATTATAGATATATAAATGAACATACCATCTGTGATGCATACCCTTTACCATTAATCTCTGATCTCATCAACAAGTTAAAAGATGCTAAGGTCTTCACTAAATTTGACATCAGATGGGGGTATAACAATGTATGCATCAAAGATGGTGACCAATGGAAGGCTGCTTTTATAACCCACAAAGGACTCTTTGAACCCCTTGTCATGTTCTTTGGTTTATCAAATTCCCCAGTGACATTTCAGTGATTCATGAACGACTCTTTCCAAGATATGATCACCAAAGGATGGTTGGTCATCTATATGGACAACCTCCTTATTTTCTTCCCAGATAAAAAACACACGAAGAACAAACCAAGTGAGTCCTTCAATGAATGAAAGAATTAGATCTCCATCTTAAGTTGGAAAAATGTTCTTTTGCCACTGAAGAAGTGGAATACCTCGGCATGATCATCAAACCCAGACAAATTGCCATGGACCCTGTTAAACTTGATGGAATCACCAAGTGGCCAACCCCTTCCTCAGTCAAGGAAGTATGCTCTTTCCTTGCATTTGCCAACTTCTATCGCCAATTCATCCCTGACTACTCCAACATCCCATGATCTCTCATTGATTTAACTAAGAAAACTACTCCTTGGGAATGGTCCCTCAAATGCTCAGAAACCTTCGACACCTTGAAATGCCTCTTTCTTCAAAAACTGATACTTCAACTCCCCGACTCCTCCAAACCATTCACCATTGCCACCAACACTTCTGCTTTTACTTCTGGGGCCATACTTCTCCAAACTGACAAAATTGGAGAATGGCACCCATGCTCATATCTTTCCCAATTGTTTGGGCCTGCAGAATGAAACTATGATGTATACAACAGAGAACTCTTAGCTATCCTACACACACTCAAAAGATGGCACCAATATCTCCTTGGATCCCCATTCTCTGTCCAGGTCTTCACTGACCACCAAAACCTCACTTACTTCCGGAAACCTCAACAACTCAATCATCAACAAGCGAGATGGCTTCTCAACATCTCTGATTACGATGTAAAGATGATCCATGTACCAGGGAAACTCCTTGCTGGCCCTGATGCCCTCTCTCAACAACCTGACCTCATTTCCTCCAACGAAGACAACAAAGGAACTACCCTCCTTCTGCCATCTCTTTTCGTGTGACTCATTGACTTTGGACTCCAAAAAATCATTGCAGATGCATCCTCCTCTGATCCCCTTGTCCTCCAAAAACTCCAAGCAATCAACGACCTCCCATACCAACTACATTCTTGACTTTCTAATTGGCAGATCGTCAACAATGTCCTAACCTATAAAGGACGTATCTATATTCCCCCAACCGGAGATCTCCGAAAGGAAGTTGTCCAACAATGTCACGACCATGCCACAGCAGGCCATCCCAGTGTTCTAAAGACTTGACAACCTGTCACTTCCAAATATTGGTGGCCAGGATTAGCCTCCTTTGTTAAACAATATGTCGATGGCTGCTCCATCTGCCAACAGAATAAAGTCAACACACATCCAACCTCATCCCCCTTGACCCCCATATCCTCCACTGCTACCCTTCCTTTCAGACAACTCTCTTGCAATTTAATTACCAATCTCCCCACCTCCGATGGCTTCGACTCTTTATTAGTTGTGGTGGACCATGGCCTTACGAAGGGAGTAATTCTTTTCCCAACCAAGAAATCTGTTACCACAGAAGGAATCACCTTGCTCTTCTATCATAAAGTCTTCGCCCGCTTTGGACTATATGACAAAATCATCTCAGATAGAGGACCCCAATTCACATCATCCTTTGCAAAAGCACTTGGAAAACTCCTGGGAGACAACCTTTCTTTATCAACTGCCTATCACCCACAAACTGATGGAGAAACAGAAAGGGTCAACCAAGAAATTGAAACCTATCTTAGGATCTTCTGTGGAGATCAACCCTCAACTTGGATGGAGCACATTCCCATGGCAGAATTCATGCATAACCACCGACCCCGCTCTGTCACTGGCCAATCCCCATTTTCCCTTATGATGGGATATGAACCCCATCCATTTCCAACTGTCCTTATCTCCTCCAACATACCTGCTGCAGAAGTCCACATTAAGGCCCTTACTGCAGCCAGAAATGAAGCCTTAGCATCCCACCACCTTGCCCAGCAAACCATGTTATCCTGAGTAAAAAAACCATTCACCCCCTTTCACCTTGGACAAAAAGTATGGCTAGAAGCCCAAAATCTCAAGAGGTCACATCCTAACCCAAAATTCGCACCAAAAAAAGAAGGACCCTTTGTTATCACAAAAGTTCTATCTCTAATCACCTACCAACTCCACCTTCCCACCACATGGAACAAAATTCACCCTGTCTTCCATGCTTCCCTTCTAACCCCATACAAAGAAAACAACATCCATGAATGGAACTTTCCAAAGCCACCACCTGATCTTGTCAATGGAAATGAAGAATTTGAAGTTGAACAGATTCTGAAACACAGGAAAATTCTGATGGGATTCTGGTTCCTGATCCGATGGAAAGGATATACTGCTGCAGATGACTCATGGGAACCAGAAACAAACCTAAAACATTCCAAGTCTGCCCTAGAAGACTATAAGAAATGACTCCCTGCCATCTTTCCTCAAAAAAAACCCTCAGGACAAGGAGCCTCTATGTGAGTGCCCCCCTGCATGCTTCAAAAACAAGACCACTATCTTCAATTCCTTGCTCTTATTCTTCTCTTTGAAATTCTTGGATTCATCCTTGTAGTAGTTCTCATTGCTCTTCATTCAAAATTTCTAAACCATTAACCTTTGTACAAAAATATGGCCTCTCGCCCTACCTCCCCCTCTGGCCTCTCCACCACTGAGTCTTCTATCACAATATCTTCCATCCAAGCCATTCCTGGATGGAGTGTCACTGCTGTCCACCTACCACTCTTCGAAGAACGATCACTGTCTAACCCCCCAGTGGAATCAGTAGACTTACCCATTTACACCCACTGAGTACACTCCAAATTACCAAGTGAAATCTATGCTGGACGACTTCTTGTCTACATTCAAGATGCTCATCTCGCCGTCCCTATTACCTCTCACCTGGATATAGGATCCCCTGTACTCACCCTCTACAAATCATTCCTTCAACTTCATCAACTCTCAGTAGGAAACCCTCAATCTCATTACCCAGGATATGCCTTCCTGTCTACTGTCATTGCCAACCTCCATTCTAACCTCACTGCCTTTCTCACCCTCCTTGCCCATCAACTTGAGATAGGAGAATTCCTAATTGACTTAGACTGGTACTTACAAGAACTGGGAAGAGAAGCTCACTCCCTGGTGGCTCTTCCTATCACCTCCCCTCCTTCTGCTTCCTCCTCTCCTCTGGATGCAGAAGTGCTAAGAGTACTCAAACAAACTGAGTATGCTTGGCATGTTGCTGGGCAAAACCAACCCTTACCTTCTAATCACACTCACTACCCAGAAACATGCTACCAATGCCATCGCCTAGGGCATACTGAAATCCAATGCCCTGCCTACCAATGTCCTAATTGTCTCAATTGGCGACCAGGACATACTCAGGGATGATGTTCCGCCTGTTGATGCAATATACCACCATCATCTAGCTCTTCTTCCTCCAATCAATCCTGTTCTCGACCACCATCTTACCACTCCAGAAGAAGCCAATCTCTGAGACCAACAAGAATTCCTCACCAACCACTCACTGCAAGGATCTCTACTGGAAGATGTCCTCCTGTCCCTCGATCTCCCTTTCCAGGAGATGACATTGATGATGACACTGCATATGCCAACATGACTGGCTCCCCGGCAGGCCACTACCTTGACCTATGAAAGCTTGACTCAGTGTTCAAGCATACAAAGGGGGTTATGTTACGATTACTCTTTTTTCTTTCCTCTTTCACTTGCCTTTGGCTAAGTACTTTATTTCGCACGTTCGAGTTGTGCTTTCTCTCTTAGTCAAGTTGTCTTACTAATCAGCCAATTATTCTATTCCATTCAGTCATTGATTATTCATCACTGACTCAACTTGCTTATTCATCACTTACCAATATGCCTACCCTTAACTAATACTTAGGATATATAAACCTTCGTATCATACCCTGTAACTCTAGTCTAGATCTCCTCAAATCATATCCCCTTCAATAAGAGACTCCTCTCTACTCCTGAGTGAGAGCTACCACTGAACCCTTTGAACTCCTGATCATGTACTTGTCTAGACCAAGTACTCATCCAGTATAAACTACAGCTGGAACCTTTGAACCTTAGACCCAGGTCTTTCAAGGCTACACCTATTCTCAAATAGTCATAACAACACCTCTACCGACGCCAAGGAGAAGACCTTCGATAAAATATGCAAAGACTTCAAGACCATCTTTGTTCCCTATGACGTTACAGGAAAAGTGAGACACAAACTTGACCTACTAAAACAAGAGGTTGAGCGAGATCCAAAAAACCTGAGAATTATTAAAGACTATCGCCTACAACAATATGTACAACAATTCTCCACTGCTAGACTTCAATCTCAGTTGACAGATCTGAAAACCATCTGCTAGAAATTTGCCCAAGGACTATACCCCTCCTCCACCACCTCATCTTTGCCCAGAAAGACCTCTCCGACTCCTATGACAAATGGATGAAGGACGTGTAGAAGTTTGTAGAACACCTTGAGATGAGTAACAATTTCCTCAGAGGAGACAGCTCCCTCCCTACACCCTCTCATGTCCGTGACCCGAATGCCATGGACATCAACGCTCTGAATCTCTCCCCAGTCGAAAGAGCCTGCTGTCTACACAACCACCTTTGCTTTATCTGCAAGAAACCTGGATGTTTGACTTGTAACCATGGGAACCACCCCAATCGAAACATCTCCAACAGACATACTTTCGCTCCATCTTCATCTAGGATCCAGACTGTAGAAACTACCTAACCCTCTGAGCTTGCTCAATATGTACAAGGGCTGAAGGCCAATGGAAGGGGACCTGACCAAATCTTAGAGGTCCTGTGTGCCTGTTTCAATGAAGGAGGGGTCGAAGAAATCCAATCCACTACAGTTGTCAAGGATGAGGATTTTTGAAATGGAAGGATGCCTCAACGTCTGTCATATCCCATCCCTCCGACACCATAGTTCCTTCCTCCGGCCAACTCCAGCCTCCTCCAGTCATTTCTCCACCCTACCATCCCTCACCATTCAGAGTTTTCCATCCCAGAGTTCATCTTTCCGCTCGGACTTGTTTGGGAGTGCCCAGACCCTTGTCTCTTTATGTATGTTGTTGTTCTTCAACCCTTAAACATTCCTTGCAAGCTTGTTTGACATACGTGACCCTTTCACTTACTTTTGTATTGGCCTTTGTTCTACTTTCATATTCCCATACCTTACTCTGATAGTATTTAAGGACCTCCTGCGCTTTCCTGTAACTTCAGTATGAATATCATCTGAGTCACTCCTCCTCTCCTTGTCTGACTCTGCTCGACTTCCTACTTGATCCCACTATTCCTGGTAGCTTCCCTACCCAGAACCTCTGCTTCTACCTCCGACCTCTGTCAAGAGGACAGACCTACGCAAGGGTGTGACACATAAGTCCTGTGCCAAGTCCTTGCCCCTAAGTACACTCTGCTTCCCCTCCGCTCAGACCTCTGGTCCCCCTCTGTGTTTACTTCCCTTCTAGCCTATGAACTCCAGCCAGACTTGGACCAGAGATACCAGACTTGATAGTATATTCATACTGACACTTGTTTAGGTCCATTAATCCCACGTTACTCAACCCCCTAGACATGACTACCCGCATCTGCTCCCATGAACAATCACTCCACACTACCTTTGGTAGTTCGCGCAGAGTACCAGGAGAATTCATCAGCCTCATCACAAGACCATATGGTGAATCCACCTCCGCAATGTTCTGCCCATATCACCATCTAGGCACCCCTGCCACCGGAACTCCCATCTGTTCCGATTCACCTACCGGACCCTGATTTAGGGTCCTGGAAGAACATGAGGAGGATGCAAATGAAGCTCCAGACGGTCCTGGCAGCCCTTCACTGCCAGGCTCAGGGGGTGGCAATAGGGGCGATGATGACCCATCCTCAAGCTCCTCCAAATCCGACATCAACATTGATGAAGACAACAGCATGCTGGGAGGAGAACCATTCAGCAACCAGAACAACGTTCTGCTCATGTTCGAACCTTTTGCTCAGCTTGCTGAAGCAATATGGTACATGATGCAGCAGAACATGCATCACTGGAAAAGCTCCGATGCACCCAAGACGAAGGTCTGCAAGCCCGATCTATTCAACAGGCTCAACTCTTGTAAACTCCATCCTTTCATCATACAATGT
>JBBPKJ010001358.1:0-11197 GCA_038089195.1 Brasilioporus rufonigricans | reverse complement strand
GTGACATGCCAGTGGATGACTTGTTCGAATACGGGTCATCGCGGTTGACTCTATGCTTATGCAAGTACTAAAAGCTGCATGTGTTTCGAAAGTGTTGCTCGCCGTTCGGAAAAAGAGCTGAGCGTGTTTCGAAAGAGTTGCGCGCTGTTCGAAAAAGTGTTGCGCATGTCTGAAAAAGTGTTGTGCGCGCTCACTCAATGTGTGTGTGTGTGATTTATTGTGCACTTGGGACGCCATACACATGGCACGGAAAGCCAAGATCAACACGAGCCCACCGCGACCGATGCGTCAGAGAAATCGGACCTGCTGCGTAAATCGCTTGATGTGCACTAAACACATTGTTCCTTGTCCCACTACTAAATGCATCATCGATTTACATTACAGGTCTGGCGTTCGCACAGCCGTTAGGCATCCATTGGCTGTTACTGCCATACGACCTTCGAAAATCGAAACACTTGCTACGATTCGATGCAATGCTTCTCGTGGACTGGATATGCTATCAACACAGTAACAATGTTCGCAAGAGGCTAACGGACGAGGACCTCGACGAACCAGCATCCGATGGGATTCACTGCCAAGATGAGGATCACTTTCGAGCAACGGCCATTCTATTGGACCATCTACGTCGATAACCCAAAAGGTTTACGCTGCCGAGATGGCCTCAATCAGCAGCTCACACTAGGAGAGCTGTTGGGCGCTCCAGATCGGGAGGCATGCGAAGAAGCTCGCCGCAGACGCAATCGCGTGCTCAAGAGTCCACAGACCAAACGATCGCTGGAATGGAAGCGGGTAGACTTATTGCTATACCACACCATCTTCCATGGTTTGACGATGAACTCGGAGGAGACTGTGTTCTGCACCTCGGCGCACCTCTGTCTGTTTCTGAGCTTCCACAGTCGCTGTCGTTGTCTCGCCGTAATTCGTCCTCCACAGAGGCGGAGAGTGCCGACAGCTCTGATGAATGTGTCAATCCTTCATTGTCGCCGACGCTTTACTGTTGTGGTTCACACTCAGTCGACGTAGGGAACAACGAAAGCTCAGCTTTACATGCTTCCCTTCCCATCACCGCTCCCATCACGCCACCTGGGCAGCAATTTGCGTGGTCAAGACCTAGCCACCGTCTCCTTAGTCACGCTAAAATCGATAGTGGTGGGGTCACAAAAGCATTGATTGGCACAGACTATGCTGCAAAGCCAAGCCTGCGATTATGATACGTACATGTCTATGTGACAATTGAATGCTTAAAGATTTGTCTGCTCGCAAAAAAACAAAAATTACAAAGCCACTTTACATGCCTAGATCCCACATCTCACTGGACTACGACACCCTGTTCAGTTTTGGCTATCCCTGCAGCGGTCGGAGGAGCAGGTAAATGAGCTAGTTTACGGAAGATCTAGGGTGAAGGGAATTTGTTAGTGATCGCGTTGGAACAGAGTTGATGGGCTAGCTTACCTGAATAAAGCATTCCTTTGGCTGAAGTCCATTCACGGCCCACTTGCCGTCGATAATGACGAACGGTACGCCACTAACACCCTGCGCTCTCGCAGCCTCAACCATCTTTTCTACACAATCCAGATATTCCGAGGACCGCAAAAATTGCACTGCCTTGAGTTCCCGAAAATTAGTCAGACAGCAGTATCAAATAACGAAGACATACTTCTTCCTTATTCATAAGGCCGACGCTGACGGCAGCATCGACGAGCACATCTTTATCACCAAGGTTCGCCCCCTTTGAAAGGCATGCATCGAAGATGAACGTGTTGAAGTCATCTTGTAAGGCTTGGCCACCATCCCGATAGGCTTTAACGGACAGCCTGTGCGCCTGAGCAGTCGACGAGATGATACTATCCTCCGCACTAGACAAACCGAGATATTAGAAGAAATAGTAACGATCATATGAGACACTGACAGCTGTAGATCTGCTTTCTGCGCAAACTCCGACAACGCCTTCAATTTCATCTCTGCTTGCTCCTTGCCAAATTTTTTTGCGACATAAGCGTTGCGGTATATGACCTGATCCGAGCCCGCGGGAGGAAGAACTGAAGGGTTCACAAGGATAAAGGGTCGGAACTCCACGTCGAAGCGGACAGGCAAATCTTGACAGGCTTCGATTGCATCACGAAGGATTTTATCGCAAACATAACAGAAACCACAAATCTACGTAAAATTAGTAAGGAAATGACGTAGAATCTGAACAGAGAAATAAGCTGACTTACATAATCAGACACGACGATGATCTTAATGGGCCGGAAAGACTCAGGCGACGCGGAACCCGAAACCGCTGCAAACTTGGAAGGAATACTAATAATCAAAAAGGAATCAATGGAAACGTGAGCGAAGATCGACAGAAGCACAGACCTTTGTATATCCGCAGGTCGACTGGGTGGCGTAAGTATGAAGGTCAAAACATGACGGTAACATATGATATTCAATTACATACTTCTCAGAAGTTATTGACTTCAAGGCCGTCGCGTCAACACAGCGGTGGTTGCTCTCAGATACTATGGTGAGAGCCTCGGGACGGCTGGGCTGTATAGCCTCTGTTGTCGGGGAGTCGTCTGAGGTCGGATCAACGGAAGCGTCTAAACCACTATGAAAATCAAATCAGGGTGATTGAGCTCGACATTGAAAGCCGAAACATACCTCTTGCTTCTCAAATACGCCACACCTAAACGATGTCAGTTGCAACTATGTGCACAGTTGGAATCCTTACCGCGTTGTGAAACTATGGTGTAGCTTTCAGACACGGCGGTGATCAGAAGTTCGTCTTGCACAAGAGTTTCGGACTTGAGTAAATTCTAAAGTAGACGAGCAGGTCAACGCAGAGATGTGGTTTGAGAGCCCACCGCTAACCTTGTCGAGAAGAGAGCCCCAGACGCTGTCATGAGTGATCGCTACCTTTGCAGATGGCACCTATGAAAAGGCATGTAACTTTCACTGTGGCCCAACACGCCAATCTTACGAGCATACCTTCTGGAGTATATATTGGTTAATGACATCCGAGGGGTGGAACACCTAATAGTCCTTTCAGAACTGCAACGTCACAGATTCGAGCGAGTCCTTGCCGGTAAGATCTCTGGTATACGTTGGATCTCAATACGTACACCTGCGCTTTCGCGCGAATGTGATCCCGCGCTGCGGCCATTGCCTTCATGGGACACCCCAATAGTCTTCGAGATACCTCTCCAAACGTTGGATAGCCACGAGTCGCCAGAGGATCTACGATTGTATCGAGCACCAGAAGGATTCGGCTGGAAGCTGACCCATCTCTGGGGTACCCCCTGCACCGCACTCCTCAGCGCAACCTTGAATCCGCGAATGAAAACGGACTGGTTCACGGTCTCACCACCTTCATAGGGACCAACACGCCAATCCATACTCCGTGTCGTCTCCCAACTATAACCCGCCGCACCCTCTCGCGCCCCGATAGTAAAGCGAGCCGGAAAGTCACCATCTCCCCGTTCGTTTTGGTAGCTCGCGAGGCCCCAAGAACGGGCCTTGTGGAAGCCAGTAATGACATAGATGGAGTCATGACTGATGATCCGACCGAGATTCTCCTCTGCGAAACGGTACCAAGCCACGGCGTGGCGGGATGCCTGCTCAAAGAAAGGTTGACGGTCCCGAACGTCATGACGTTCAGCGCCTTCAGGGAGAATGAGGACTCCCCCTTCGTTCGACGACATGTTGAACATGTAACGTGCAATGCCTGACTGGCCCAGTCTATTCGACGTTCGGTTGGTATAAGGGTGCCTGTCTTTACATAGAAACGAAACACAACTCACCTTTGTGGCAACTGGAGATCGGTAGGAGTCCCATCATTCCCCACTCTCGTCACGGAAGAGGTCGTCAAGACCTGTCCAGCATTTTCTACGTTCAGAACAGTCTTTATGTCCGTATCGCTCAGTTGGATGGGGCTGAAACCGTCTGGAACTCCGGTGACCTTGTGGAAAGGATGGTCCTTGGGTAGGCAGAGGTTGAAAAAGACGTCAAAGTTGCCGTTCTCGGGTACGACGACACCGACGTCCCCAATTCTAAGCCCTTGCGGTGCATAAGATAAGAACTGGCTGCTTGGCTCGGGGGTCCACATAGGGTAGCCACGAGAAGATGATACATGTCTTGCGTAGGTGTCCTGAGGGGATCTGACGGCCATGGTGGGAATCGAGTTGGATTGTCCTGCCTTAGGGAAGGGGGTTGTTTTGAGGATGCTTGCGGTGGCGCTCAGCCAACAATATCCGTAAGCCGGTGCTGATTGGTAAGACTCTACTCGACTAATTACTAAGTCGATCGGGTATGTATGCACCTTTCAACAAGCGAAAACGGGTCACTGCAAAAGACAAAGCGATGTAGCAAGAACTAGTACGACCAGGTGACGCTTGAGATTAACCAATCGATAGCATAGTAAACTTCGTGCAAAGAGCGGAGTCGATCCAACTGCAAGTCTAGTAACTTGGGTCCAGAGGGAGTAGGAGTGAGGAAAGAAGGTGCGCGCAGGTGTCATGCAGGCTTGTTGTGTCATGGCATGAAGATCCACGTCTCAAATAAGGTTGGTCACTGCTAGGATGACCATTAACACAAGGACAGCCGTCCACGGCACCGTATCAACGCTAACGCTGCCATTTCCGATGTCTGCGCTCTGCGGACACAAGCTTGTGCCTTTAAGCGATGTCACTGGCATAAGTACCTGTCCAAAACAACGGGTTAGGGTAGAGAAGCGATGGCACGATGGCGTAAAATTAGGTACCCTGATCATACCTTTGGCATCCCTTCGTCCGATTTGATCGATACACTCCCGTTCTCGCTTGCCCGAAATTTACGACAAGTAAGCACATCTACAAGCTGTTGTCTTCCCTTGAACACCGGATGCGTTACGTTCCATCTCACGGAACTCGTCTGCTTGCTGCCGATATTTGTCAGGAGTGCGAGCAGGGGAGGTTTTGAAACCACAAGTGTGTTTGACGAGTTAGCGTCAAGGAATTGCATCTAATTGCGTCGAATCAATTAATCATCGTCATCCACCGTTCTAGCTTGGACTTGAACTGGGATAACTAACTGGTGTCGTCAAGAAATATTTTTCGGAGTCGATGGCTGCTTTCCGAGCTTGGTTCAGCGCTGCAACCATCGTGTAGAGAGGATGCTCCGGATTGTAACGGGTATGCCAGAGCCTATGATTGATGTAAGCATTACCATGGTAGGTGCTGCCAGACACCTACGCTTCATGATTGCTCGGAGTTTCGCCGCCAGAAAGCCCTTGTTCCTGACCTGACGCCACGTGAATAAGAACATCTTGCCTTTCGGCAGGGTGATAACTCACCATAATAAAGCGTGGGGATACCGTCGTGAACAAATGGCCAAACAATGGCATTCGCCCGAAGCTATTTAATATTTGAGTTGGCTACTTGGACTAGAATTCACGACAACTTGTACCGCGGGATCGCTGGTCAGTGAACCAAAACGGGGTTGATCATGATTTTCCAGAAACGACCCTGTCATGAAGGCTCCACTGGTGTATACATCCTGCGTATGCTGAACGACGTTTTTCAATGCATTAAAGTCCCCTTCTGATGTCATAAATGCGGGCACAAGTTCAAACCAAGCAGGATAATCCAGAATAGCGTTCATCACACCTTTCATAACATCAACGCGTCATCCTGCATCGGCGATCAAAGGCCTTTGACTCACTGGTATAGGGGCTGGTGTAATTGACGTCACCTGAGTACACCTTAGCCGAGATTTTAGTTACTTTCTTCCATTCCAAACATGACATACCTCTCCCAGAGTGAAAACTCTTGCCTGTGTCGTGAAGGTATCCCAAAAATCCCTCGAAACAAACTTGACTGTACTCAGCCTCAGACCATCCACTTCAAAGTCCGAAATCACATCGCTGATCCAGTTGTTCAGTGTCCTGATAACTTCAGTGTCCTCTGTATCCACGTCAGCCCACGGCATGCTCTCGTTCCCGAGCCAACACTGTTCCACCTCGGTTTGGTTGCCGTAATCTGTGATCCAGCAGAACGGGTGGAAATCCGAAAGGTCGGTGAAAGGGTAGACTGAGGTCATGTTTTTGATAGGCGTGGTCGAATTGTCCATCGCAAGCTTCACGGCTGTGGTATTGAAAAGACTGGGAGAGACCATGTGATTGACAACGATGTCGAGCATGAGGTACATCCCTCGCACGTGGAGGGAGTCGCTAAGGTTTTTTAGGTCCTTGGTTGTTCCAAAATGCGAATTGAGTGTGGTCAGATTCTGGGGCCAATAGCTACACCAAGTTACGTCAACGTTGGCGTGGAAAGGAAGGATAACGCTACAAACGCACCCGTGATATGCTTCACCCATGGGGGTCGGGCCTTCGATGTTGGCAAAAGGGGGTGAGATCCAGATGGCATCAAAACCCATGCCTTGGATGTAATCGAGATGATCAATAATACCTCCCCAGGTGCCACCACAGTACTGAAGAGCGGAAGTATTGCAAGGCACGTTGTACGCGGTACCGTCGCTAACATCCTGGAGAGCGAATCTATCCGTCATAATCTACAACATTCGGGTCGTTGAGTGCCCATCCAAAAATAACTATGGTATCGAACATGCCTGGTAAATGGAACGTGATCTCCAGTTCTGCGCATCAGCAGCAGACGATTGCAAGGAAAAGGAACTAATGAAAGTCAGTAAGAGAAGGGTAAAAGAGTGCATTTTTGAGAAGGATTGAACGTCGTTCTCGACGGTGTTGGAACGCCCACCAATTTACAGGTAGGGGAATTCTAGAGGAGGGATGGCATACACAAAGATGACAGCCTGCAGCAGGTTGCTCGGATAAGCCTCTGGCCGCATTGCACAATGCCGTTGACCTCGTCGGCAATTAGCCGTAGTATATTTACCAATTGGAACACCCGAGGCGGCACTGGCACGTCGACGCGTCCGTCACGTGTTGCAAAAATCAAGCTCCACTCTCGCGTCATCCTGACTAAGTGCTGCACACCACCTTTTAGGTATTCGAGTCAACCTGAGCAAGTGAATATGGAACCTTTGGAAGTGTTTGCATGCAGCCAGGATTGCGGGTCCCTCTGAACTGGTTGCGGTGATTTCAACGGACAGTGTTTTGAGTTGAGTGAAAAGCGGCACTTGAAAGAGCAATACTGGAGGAACTGGTATCGTTTTTAGTGTTTACATAAGCAACCGAACCGACTTGCGAACCAGCTAACTTCGGATGAATTGGACTACCATGCCTTCGAAGACACTAAACGAAGTCCTTCAGACCGCTCAAAGCTCACCGTTTTCCACCGCGCTTGGTGCTCTTGCAGTTGGTCTTTCGACCTTGTACCTCCTTCAGTCCATCCGGTCTCGGCGGACATCCAAAATCTCCCCCAAAAGCGAGCGCGTACTAATCCTTGGCGCAACGAGTGGTGTGGGCCGAACGTTGGCGCATAAGTATGCTTCTCGTGGTGCTTTCGTGTGCATAGTAGGTAGGAGACTACCCAAGCTAGATGAGGTGACGCAGGAATGCAGGGAGCTCTCCGAACGAGGGGGTTTCATTGACCACGTGCTGGGCATTAGAGGGGATTGCGGGAATGTCCAGGATATGATTCAGTTACGCGAGACACTGCAAAAAGGTCAGTAATACATTGCGATGATGCAATGTGCGCTGCTCATGCATGTCTATAGTATGGCGCGGACTAGACACACTCATCATTACAGCAGGGGTCTCTGCTCTCCAACCACTCATGTCCGTTGCAGGAGTAGACATGTCTGTACCAGACATTGTTGGCTCTCAAGCTAGTCCGGAGGGTATTCAACATGCCGCAAACGCCGCTACAGCTGCTATGAATGGCAACTTCATCGGTCCCTACATTGCTGCCGTCACATTCGTAAGACCCTGTAGATGATACTGGGAATTGCCCTGATCTGATATATGAACAGATTCCTCTACTCTCGTACACCTCCTTGTCACCGTCTGTACTTTTGTTGTCGAGCGTAGCGGCACTGATCCCCGCTCCGACACGCTCACTCTATGCTGCCACAAAATCTGCATCACTGCAACTCTATCAAGCGCTGTCCATCGAACACCCTTCTATCGGCTTCACATTCTTCCTTCCAGGCACTATCGAGGGTGATTTCCGCGCTTCTGCAGTCGACAATCCCTCTGGTGTTTCCAATCCCATGATCCGCGAATCTGACCCAAATAAGCACGGTCTAACACGCGAATTCGTAGCGAACCGATGCATCCGTGCAATTGATACAGGCGAAAAGATAGTGTTTACACCATTGTATTTCAAAGCAGGACATCTTTTGTATTGGATCTGGCCGACCTTTGTCGAGTGGAGAGCAAGAATTAAATACAACTTTAAATGAGGTCTGCGTTTTCATGCTCTATGGTTGAAAAATGGCTGTCTTCTTACTATGTACCCGAGATCGTTACGAAATTTGTATTTACATTGATCATCAGTTTTTATCTAATCATTGGGTTTCTTGGGGGCGAAGTTGTGACCAAGTCACGTGATCTTATCAGATATGCGAGTCCGGCCGCTACGAAGTACTAAGTACTCACGATCAATCACTAATCACTGACCCTAATCAATCGTTGATTGACGCTGGAGTGTAACCCGATTTTAACCCGAGTTCGACGTAGTAATCCCGAAGACGATGGCCCCGCCTGCATTCGTTGTGTTCGGATATGGATCTCTTATTTTCAAGGTATGCCTTCACCTGAAGTAGAGATCTATACTTCAATGTTGAAGCACCAGCCTGTCGACAGCCTCCTCCGCACGTTATATCCAAAGGTAAGTTCGGTCATTAATTAACGTCAACATGCTTCACTTCGTCCTCAAACACTCCCTAGTCCCTGGTTTCTTGAAGGGATACGTCCGACGGTTTGCACAACAGTCGCACGATCACCGGGGGACGCCAGAGGTGAGTACATGATCTCGTCACATGTCCAGAGCTCTTTTCCAAATCATCGGAGTTCGAGACATTCCGCGATTTGTGCTCACACCTTACGTCGTACAAGGATCCCGGACGCGTGGTGACGCTCGTTCATAAAGAAGACTGGGATAGATTTTCCGCGTCTGTGCGTCTTGTGTTCACTTTTGACTCTTCCTACCGTTTCCAGCGTCGAACAGGATGCATTTCCACACGAAGATGTTGTGTGGGGTGAGTATTTCCGCTGTCGTTCGATATGAAGTGTACTCATCGATAGCCTCACAATGGAGCAGGCGTAGCGTATACCATAGACCCTGCTTACGTCCCTGAAGCGCGCGATTACTTAGGTGAGTCTCCATCTTCCTGTTGAGGGACTTGTGACATTCCTGTCACGAACAAATAATGGATTGGCGTCGCAGACTACAGGGAAAAGGTACGTGCTTTGTTCGCTCACTCTCCCTTCCGTGTCGTTTCTCACGAGGGGAATCTTGGTTTGATGGTGGCAGGACGGATACACGCTGGAAACATTGGACATATATACCATAGACAACGACATCGAGAAGGTTATCATACACGACGTACGTCCTTCTCACGTTCACCAGTTCTGTGACGAAACTCTGCAATGACTACAGTACTGACCTCTCGCGCCAGGCATACGTGTGTACCCACTTGGCATGCAACCCGATGACTCTGACATGACACTTCCTCTGAACTGCAGTGCTACGTAGGCAGACCCGACAACCCTTCCTTCAGTACGTTTGAGCTTCCCTCTTCCAGTGCCTTGCCTTACCGACAACCAAATAGTCGGTTCTGAACCCCTTGACGCCCTCGCAGCACACATCTGGCGCTCTGTCGGTCCCTCAGGCAGGAACAAAGTACATGTCAACTACTTTCCTTTCCTTCTCGCTGCTAATTGCGATACACAGGACTACCTCTTCCAACTCGCAGAGAGTGTCCGCGCGCTCGCTCCGCTGTCCTACGATTCTCACCTTTTTGCGCTCGAGGTGGGTTTCGCTTATTCATTTGGTTGTGCATCTTAGTTCTGCGGAGTCTGCCTGACATTGATCTTATCATTTCATCAGACTCGAGTCAGAAAGCTTGATTGGGAGCAAATGGAAGGCGTAAATGGAGAGAAATGAATTGGGCAACGGAAGATTAATGAGCTGAGGGGTGCAAATGAGGATTCGAAGCATGTGCTATAGAAACCATCGCAATCTAATTGCACACCGAAAGTAAGATTGGACGGTCCACACGACAGATACGTCAGGGAACGTAGATAGTATGCCTGAAGGCATGATCAACATGATCCAGTGCTTATATTTGCTACCCAAGCCCAAGGTATGCTTTCAGGGGAAACTGGGAGTAACGATTCCAGCTCGAGGACAAGCGTGAAGTTGATCGAAGATGTCCCCCCGTGTATTATTTCGGTGGTATCTACCTGGGAACTTGGTCGCCATACGTACCAAGCAATTGATCGGAGGCGCGAAAAGGGATACTCGGTGAACCCGATTGGATAGGACTTGGCCGAGGGAACTGAAGAGTTGACAAAGGGTGTGGTACCACGCGTATCTTGAATTGTTGCGTCGGAGTACGCCCGAGGGGATGAGCCTGTTTGACTTATGATGCCTTCGTGCGGGACGGGCACAAAAAAGATTGCTTGACGAAAGGGAGTAGGGTTAAGCATTTGAACCATGACGTCGTCTATAAAGTGACGCGACAACGAACCACCGAAGCGAAGGAAATCAGTAGAGATAGGAAAAGGAATCAGGTTCCTTTGGATGTCCACGAGGCGAGTGACGCGTTGCAATGAAATACGAGTAGTTGTTGCTGAACCTTGCGTAAATGACTTGATGGGATCACTTGGTAGCACACTGCCAGCCTGAGCGCACTGCGCGCAGTATGGTGATGCACAGGCAAAAGATAATAGTTAGGGTTCAATGTTCAGCCAACCATACTGACGGTGTCTCTTCAGCGGACCAAATTATTGAGGTCAGCCGGACCTTCAATCGGAGTTTATATCATTGAGGTTGGAGAACACCACACGAACGCAATCATAGGTCAGAGGTTGCTCGCTAAAAGAGAGAGGATCGAACAGGTTGCAAGGTGTCCGGGGCTTGGAAATAAAAAGAATTGCAATTAGTGAACGGTCCAGTGCTGTACTATCATATCACCTAAAGTGCAACTGGTACCTTAAGTGCAAATTTTGAAAATGCACTTAAAACACTACATTCGTCTTACTCTACAAGCTTGAAAAAATTCTCAGAGATGCTTTAGTATCTAGTCTAGC
>JBBPKJ010001357.1:0-11198 GCA_038089195.1 Brasilioporus rufonigricans | reverse complement strand
ACTTGAACCAGCAGAGATAAGGCCTAGACAATGGTGAGGAGATCAGAGCATGCAACATTGTAAGAGAAACATTGTAGGAGAATTAGTCTGAGAAGGAGGTAAGTCAGGAAATAGAATATACCATAATATCATCAGGAAAGAAGACTATGAGGAAGAAGAAGAATGAGATGTAAGCAATGGGGAAAGTGTGGTCATATTGAAATGAGACAAGAAAGAGGCCAGAATGAAGATGGATAACCATAACACATAGAGGGCAGCAAGGGCTGTGTAGAAGCTGAGTTCCTAAAGGCTGGGGAGTGTTGTCATAGTAGTTTTCTAATGTGGATCTATGCATGTGGTTTGCAGCCTCTGCAGCATTGTCTGATGACTCAGGTAAGTCCATTGGAACATTTTCCAGTTGGTCTGGATGCTGACTCTTTCATTTCATAGCTTTAAAATTTTGTTTTTTGACTACTGTGCTTATTGTCCTTGAGGCCATGCCCCTTGTTGGACAGTACATATAGGTGTTTGTATCTATGTGGGCATATAGTGTGTGGGCTAATTGCATACTATGTTAACTGCTTGAGGGCTCCAGAAGGTGAGCTGGTGGAGGTGCATGGGTTTCTAGGGGCTGCCATGCTGGGGAAATTGGATGCTGTGAATGTGGTGCAGTGCAGTTTGACATTTTGGGATTTGTCATTCTTTATGGTATTGCATTTGGCATGAAAAGGGGCTTTTGTGTTAGAGTATTAGAATTTGGACTCATTCTTAAGTTGGTTTTCCTACTGGTTTGGTGGTGGTTGGAGGTTTCCATGGGATTTTGTTAGGCAGCCAGTGGTGTGAAGGAATTTGAGAGTTAGCTTTAGCATCTTTTTGTCTGTGAGTAAGTGTACTAGGTTCCTTGCTTTGCTGCCTAGTTTTGTGGCATAGGATGTTGTGTGCTGTTTGGTACTTTGGGCAATGAATGAAGAGATGGGTTGTGTTTTCAGATTTGCCTGGACAGTGGGGGCAGTCAGGTGATTTTGCTTTTCTAATGTGATAGAGGTGCTCGTTGAGTGGGACATGTCTAGTTCATAGTTGAAAGATGATGGATGCATGCCATTTGGGGATATTGTCTATGATGGTGAGGAAAAGTGGTGATGGCATAGTTGGGTGATGGGTTTTGTGTACTGTGCCATTGGTGATGATTTGTAGGTGAATCTGTGAAGATGGTGGAGTGTGCTTTTGTGCACCATTTTCCTAGCTGATTTGCTTATTGGAAGTATGGTGGGAGTGCCTTTTGATTTGAGAGCCCTTGGCAGTGCTTTTGGGTTGGAGAAGCTTTCTTCTGCTGTAAGTTTTGCTTGTGCATTGGCTTCCTCATTTCCAGGAATGCCTACATGGCCAGGTGTCCAACATAGGGTGATTAGCTTTGCTTTTGTTGACCATATTGTATTATTGAGTGTCAAATGAAATAGATCCATTATATAGTGTCCTGATTTCACAGTGAAGCATCTGGCTACATGGATGGCTGCTTTATTGTCCAAGCCAATGGATATTCTGCATGCTGTGTGCCTTTTCCTTTAGTAGTTCTGCCACTAGTACCATCCATAACTATTCTTCTTCAAAGACTGTGTGGTTCTTTGCTTTTCCTAGATAGAAGCATGCTATTTTCTTTGTCTATCCCTTTTTTCAGGACAGCTGCTGCATCTATCCCTTCTTTGTGACCTGATCCATCTGAGTAAATGCATATGTTGTTTTCTACCTCTACCTCTGTATCCTGGATGATGGCTTCTTTGAGGCTGTCAGCTATAGTTATTTTAATTTTGGAATTCCAGCTGGGAGGGTGATGTATTGGTTTTATGGTTTCCATTTGCTGTGGGTTGATGTCAAAGGCACTGAAAACTTGGTGGAGAGGGGACTTGTGACATTTTCAATTGCATGTGGCAATGATGGGATGGTGGTGGAGGGGGTGTGTTACGGCTAGCCCGGGTAGGGATAGACGTAGCCTCTTTAAGAGTTTGTCCCTTGGTCTAGGTCAAAGGATGTCGAGATGGTTGAACTTGTTAAAGTTCCTGGAGCGCTCACTCAAAGTAGAGCGGAGTCTTCTTGGAAAGGAGATGGGATTTCAGAGGAGACTAGACTAGAGTACATGATCGGGAAAGCGAGGTTTATATAAGTACAGAACTAGCGCACGGACCAAGTTAAGGGTAAGCGTGGAATGAAATAGAATGCGAAGGAAATCGGACAATTAGTAAAGAGGAATGACTAACGAGAATCCATGACTCGAACATGGGAAAGTAAAGGTTAGTCATCAAGGACCGAAAGTAATGAGGCGGAGACAAGAAAGTAAGTCGGAGATTGAAGAAAAGAATAAGTCGTAACAGGGTGTGTCTTTGGTAGCATTGATATCCTAAGGGTGGCTCTGTGGCAATGTTGGCATATGAGCAGCATTACTGGCAGGATGTCTACATGGGTGAGCATAATGTCAGTGGCAGTTGTTTGCATGCCCCCTGTAATGAGTATTGCTGCCATTTCTTGAATCTTTTTGATCTGTTTTGCAAAACCCCTTGCTTTCCATCCTTTCTCCCTCTTTCCTCTCCCTCTTCTTAGCATCACTGTGCCTGTTACATTTGACCTGGGTAGGGCTGAGCATAGACCTGGATGGTGGGGAAATCCAGTGATGACTGGCTTGAGGTGAAGTCTACAGCCTAGATGCACAATGAAGTGCCTAGGACTTGATGGGGTGCCAGATATGTGGAAGGAGAGAAGCTAGTAGATTGCAGATGTCCAGGGTGTATTCCCAGATAAGATCAGAATGGGGACTAAGGTACATGGGTGTGTACTATATATACTACTGGATATGGTGCATGGACCAACTATAGGGCTGGCATAGAAGCATCTGTGAGTCAGAGATAAGATGGGGATCAAGAAAAGAAGTGTGGAAGTGGAGAGTCACATGAAGAGAAGTGAGACAGAGATAAAAGAAGCATGAATCAGAATGGAATTGTGAAATAGAAGCAAGGTGACAGGAAGCAAGGAGATGGAGATGAATGTGGGAAGATTGGAAGCAATAAGTGAAGATGAGATCTATGAGTCAGAAGTCAAGAAGAAACATGTGATTGTGGGAAAGTCACATGATCAGAGAATGCAAAGTCAAGTGATGAGAAACAAGGAAGCTAAGCTATGGGTTAGCTAAGTGCATGAGAAAAGAAGAGAATATGGGGTAAGAAAGAATAAATTGTAACATTACCCCCTGTTAACTGTTCTAGACACTGACTAGAACAAAACCTGAAATGAACTGAAGTGTGCAGTTTAACCACATGCTGGTGGCCTATATGAACTGAAGTATGGAGTGTAACCTCATGCCAGAGGCCTGTATGAACCAAGTAGTTTACTGTCATTGCAGATGGAAGACTGGAAACCAGAAGTGCTAGTTTAACATCATTGTGGATGTTTATGGGTGGTGAAAATCTAGAAGTCATGGTGGTATTTGCAGTAAGAGACTTTGCAGAAGTAGGAATGCATGGAGGCATGGTCTGGATGGTGCTCATCATATTTGACAGTGAGAGTGCAAGGAGTTTTTCTTGGCAGTGGTGAAGTGGAGGAAACAGAAGCTATGACATTGTCATTGTTCAGATGTGCAAATTTCTCATCAAGGAATGATGTGAGTTCTTGTTCTTCATCCATCAAGGTAGCAATGTATTCAGGGTCTGCTCTGGTGAGTAAATCAATAGATAATACCAGGAGTGAGTTATCTTTTTCATCAGTTATCCTAGTAGGTTATAGGATAGAGCTAGGAGGGGTGAAAGTTGAGGATTTCTGGAGTGTAAGAGCAGATGCTGCATAGGCAGCAAGGTTGTCATCAGATGAGGCTTTCAAGAGTGTAGATTGTGTGCTTGGACTGACTGGAGTTGGGAAAGTGGGAGCTGTAATAGCTTTTTGTGAGGAGCAGGAAGATGACCAGGAACATGGTGATGAACTGCACCAAGGTTGATCCACTTCAATTGGTGATAAGGTGCTGAATTGAATGGTTGGAATGGGCATTGGTGAGGTGACTGTACTAGGTGGTTCAGTAGTCTCCTGAATAGGAGTTAAGGGATGGGGTGATGGTGATCACATGTCATATCCCATCACTCTGACATCAAAAGTGTCACCTCTAGCCTTCTCCACCCACCTCTGCCCAAAACATCTTCTTATCCCTCAGAGTTCCACTCTGGAGTTTGTCCTCCACTCAGACTTGCTTGGTAGCACTTGGACCTCAGTCTCTTATGTATGTTGTTGTCCTTTTGATCCGTTTTCATCCCTTGTGAGTTATTTGATATCTGAAACCTGTATCCATCCCTTGCAAGTTATTTGACATCCAAAACCCTTTCCCTTACTTTTATATGTCTGAAATCTTTCTGCCTACTTGGATACTGATCCTTGTTCCCTTTTCATATCTCTGTACCTTATTCTGAATGTATTTAAGGACTCCCTCCACTCTCCTGTAACCTTAGTACAAATATTGACTAAGTTTCCTCTTTCCTCCTGTCCTTGTCTGACTCCACTCATCTCCAACTTACTATATAATCTTTGTACTTTGTCCTGTATACCTCAGTCTGAATATCAACAAGAACTTGATATTCTCCACCTCTGTCTATCTCTGTCCTACTCTATCCAACTGAACTTGACTCTCCTCATCTTGTTCATCATCTCTCCAACTTGAGTTCTTAGTAACTCTCATTTGATCTCCAACCCTCCAAAATCAGGACACCAGACCTATGCAAGGTGCACCACATAAGATGAAGCCAAGTCCCAGATCAACCAATACAACAACTTCAGCATTCTGGGGTTACTTGGAGCATGTTGCCTGAGTTTTAACAGTTCCTTTCAGAGCACTGCTAGTTGTTTCCTCTATCTTCTCCTCCTGTGTCTTCTTCCCATTTGCTTCTCTCTGTCCTCCATATATGTTTTCTGTTTTCTGTTTTCTGTCAGGACCATTATCTCTGATGGTCTCCAGTTCTCTCAAGACCACCTTTGTTTCCCTTCTCACCTCTGACAATCCACCTCTGGGGCTTCATGCTAACCTCCTTTTGAGTTCACTGATGTTTGTTTAGCTCAGGACTCTGCTTGCTGCCATATAATGATCTATTGATCAACTTGGTTATAAGTAGCAACACTTCATCTAACACTCTCATAGATTGAATGCTGAAAACCTCTGCACTCTAGGACTTCATTCCAGGGATCCAATCCTGGGAGTGCACTTGGATTTGCCAAGACCTCAGACCTTCTAGGTCCAGTCTTGCAGACTGCCATTCCATTTCATCCAGACACCTTTCCTGCTGCAAGGACTGGCCTGACAATTATTCCTTTTAACTTCTGCCACTTCTCTGACATTTGCTTTGGTTTCCACTTTCTGATATTTTGACTCTGTTTGCCTCCATTTTCACCCTGGTCACTTCTGTTATGACCTTCATTACTTTCATCCTCTGCCATTTCATCCTCCAGCATTTCTCCTTTGCTATTTTCCTCCATTTCTCCTTGAAAAATCATAAACCATCATAAAAAAAAAAGGCTATAAAAAATCAAAGAAAAAAGAAAAAACAGAAAATAAAAGAGAAAAGAAAAGCAACAGAAAATCATCTACTATACTTCTGGTTCCTTCTCTGCCTCTTTTTATTCCCTCTGTTTGCTTCTCCAGCCCCATTCTAGACCCTCTACTCTTCCTCCTTTCTTCTCTCTATTGTACCCCCAGACACCCCTTCAGGGCTGCTGTTTGTTCCTTCTCTGCTACACCACTGATCTAGGACCTCAAGAGCTCAGCCATAACAGGGAGGTACCACTATACCCACTTGTCTGATGCCTTCTCCGAGGTTCTCAACCCCTCTGACTTATCTTTCCCTCCATGTTTCTTACCTCCAAACCTCTAACTCCAATCCCAGGGTATTTCTATCTCTCAATTCCTTGATCTCTGCTTCTCCTTTCATTCACTCCTATTTGACCTCATTCATAAAACAAGATAAAAACAAAGATAAGGAAAAAGACAAAAATCATTAAAAAGATCATAAAAAGAAAAAGAAACAAAAATACTTATGTACTACTTACTTACTCCTCCATCTTCTCCACACCTCCATCCTCCACTCCACTGTTGCTCTCTCTGCCCTCTGTTACGGCTAGCCCGGGTAGGGATAGACGTAGCCTCTGGATTCAGAGCTTGTCCTTTGGCCTAGTTCAAAGGATGTCGAGACGAGTGAACTTTGTTAAAGTTCCTAGAGTGCTCACTCAAAGTAGAGCAGAGTCTTCTTGGAAAAGGGATAGGATTTCAGAGGAGACTAGACTAAAGTACATGATCGAGAAAGCGAGGTTTATATAAGTACAGAGCTGACGCATGGACCAGGTTAAGGGCAAGCATGGAATGAAATGGAATGCGATGGAAATCGGACAATTAGTAAAGGGAAGTGACTAACAAGAATCCATGACTCGAACATGGGAAAGCAAAGGTTAGTCAACAGGAACCAAAAGCAATGAGGCGGAGACAAGAAAGTGAGTCGGAGATAGAAGAAAAGAATAAGTCGTAACACCCTCCATTTCCTCTGTCTATACTTTCACTTCCTCTATTTCTCCCTCCTTGCCCTTCTCCATCTCCAGTGTGTCCTTCTTCTGCACTGTCCTTTCTTTCTTCTTCCTTTGCCTATTCTCCTCTGTCCTTTCTTCCATCAATGTGGTGATGTGCTTGACTGCCTCTGCAATCCAGAGCAGTAGCAGGAGATGCTGGTCAGGCACCTTCATTGCCACTGACTCCTTTTCCTCCTCTGCTTTCTTGACCCTCCACAATGGACCCACCCATAGAATCTTCACCATGGACTAGGCCTGCTTCTTCTTCTCTGCTGCATGCAGCAACCCCTCCTTGCTCCTCTTGCACATTGTGTGGATGTGGTGACACTCTGCACACATGGACTCCTTGATTCCAGGCATGCAGGGCATGTATGTGATGCTCCTGTCTTGGCACCATTTGCACAAGCCATCCACACACTCCTTCTATTTCCTGGACACCTGGCTCCAACCATGCTCCTCCTTGGAGTTGGTCAACTCTATGAATTCCTGTAAAATCTCCATTAGTACCATGTTACCTACTTTGGGACTCACCTTCTGTTTGCCCTTCTGTATCTCCATCTCCCTCTCTTGTTCACCATCCAGTACTCCAACTCCATCCTCCATCTCTCTGTGACCTTTGCTTCCTTCCTCTGATGCTCCTCCTCCTTGCACTTTTGGCATTCCTCTTCCTCCTGTTCCTGTCACTCTTGCTTCTCCACCTCATAGTGCAATTGCATGGCCCACTCACACTTCTTGTGCTCCTGTTGCTGCACAAGCTTGGCCTTGAGGGCCAACTCCTCCTTGTCTTCACCTGCAGGGAGCTTCAGGAACCTTGTCTTTTCATCAGACATGCTGGGGATGATGATACATAGTATGAGTTTAAGCTGCTTAGATGCCAAGTCCAACTCTTTATATACTCTGAGGATAAAACTTTTGGACTCTGCCAAGTAAGTAATCCATTTACATCATTGTTATTCATTTCCAGTTGTCTTTTCCACAGGGACTTGACCACCCCCTTGGATCAGCCCAAACTGGACACCCATGCTTACTATGGTCTTGTGTAATGTTGAGAGCACCTCTTATGCTCGAGACGACAGTTTCTGGACTCTAGGAGGTACTCATGAAGAGACACAACATCTAGAGAGCAGAGGACAAGAAGATATCACACTGAGTGAGCAAAGTAGTGCATTGAATAACATAGAACTATGTAGCTAAAGATACATGATGTCTTTAGCTAGTCTTATATACATGATGAAGGAGGCTTTAGGGCAAGTATAGAATGACATGGAAATATAAGGAATGAGAGGGGTGCTGCCACCACACAGACCAGAAAGAAGTAAGAGGAGTTGACTAAGCGAGAACACAGGAATTGAACCTGCAAGATAAATGCCTAGTAACAATGGAGAGATCAGAACATGCAATGTTATGAGAGAAATGTTGTAGGAGGGATAGTTCTTGGATAAAGAGATCAATTGAAGGAGTAAACCATAATGTCATCTGGAAAGAAGATAACAAGGAAGCAGAAGAAAGATTCATAGGAAAATGGAATGGAATGTTCATAATGGAAGATAATAAGGAAGAGGCCTGAATGAAGGTGAATAACTGTAACACTCTACAGGGGAGATATTTAGGGCATTGATATCCATAGCATTGGGGTCTTTAGCACAGGTAGGGAAGGTGTGACTACCTTCCTTCAGGATGTTGTTATCCATTTTGAGGTGTTTAGTGAATTTCTTTGCATCATCAACCCACTTTTCATAGGTGGTGGGTAGATCTTTCTGGGAGTAGATCAGGTGGTGGAGAGGTGGGTACAATTTTTTGGTGAACTTTTGACAGATGGTGGCGGAGTCCTCAAGTTGGGCTTGGAGGACAGTGTTAGAAAACTCCTGGACATACTTCTAGAGCATATAGTCATCAATGATCCCAGGATTTTTTGAGTTTCAGAAGACATTTTGGCAAAGGATGTTGAGGGCCTCTCTGGCAGCTCCCTTGGTATTATAACGGACAAAGATGGATTCAAAGTTGGTGACAACCTTGTCAAAGGTCTTGTCTTCATTCTTAGTAGTGGAGTTCTGCAGGATGTTGTATCATTTTTTGGCAAAATGGATGCCAGATCCTCCACCCATCTTATTCAAGAGGGTGTAGATCTTGGGGGGGTTGGTGGTAAAGATACTGCTGTTGGTGTTGAAGTGTCCTTTCATGGCACTGATTCACCATGTTGCTTTCTGAGCATCCCCTGTGAAGTCAGCAGGAAGGGTGGACTTTAGTTCAATGGGTTTTGGGGTGGTAGTCATGGCAATGGGGGAAACTAGGATGGGGGACAGCAATCTCGAGTAGTTATAGTTGGCAAGGGGGATGTGTGGCATGTCTATCTTGATGTCAAAGGATTTTTCCTCAGGTTTAGCAGGTGACTGTTCATGACTGGCAAGTAGCCTTTGCAAGGCTCTTTGGGTGTACAGTGGGCATGGCAATGGCATGCTAGAGGATCTGGCAATCCTTCGATGGAGGTTGGGTTGATTGGCTATGGTGACTTACTCTGCAAGGAGGGAGTCAGAGGGATGAGCTAGTTCTTTTGTAATGTGGATAGCTTCAACATGAATGGCACTGATGTTGCTTCAACAAACATTCCTACTTCTGGGAGGTACTCCCAAAGAGACACAATGTCCAGCAAGTTAGGCAACTGGGGCACTTGATCTGGTCAAGGAACAAGCCTTAGATGAAGGTGACATGAGGAGAGCAAAGTAGTGTGCTAGATTGTGAGAAGCAAAGTGTAGAACTAGCTAAAGATATCAGAAGGCTTTAGCTAGTCTTATATACATTATACATGAGTTTAGGGCAAGCATGGAATGTTGTAGAACTACATGGAAGAAAGAGACGCATCATCACCACATGGACCAGCCTGAGAACAAATGATGAACTAAGCAGGAACACTGGAATCGAACAAGCAAATAAAGAGGCTTAGTCATGGATGGAAGGAATACACAATGTTATAAGTAGAAATGTTGTAGAAGAGAGGGTCTGAATTGAAGGGTTACTAGAAGAGAGGCGTAACAAGAATATCATCAGGGTATAGAATGAGAAGGAAGGAAAGGACTGTGCAATGAGGAATGGAGTTTAGATGATCATATTGGAAGGACAAAAGAAATAAGTGATGGTGTAAGCACATTACCATAACAACTGGAGTACAAGACTGAAGAGATTTTAGACTCCAAGATTGATCAGAGGAGATGCCACTTGTAACATGAATAGCTTCAATGCAAACTGGTGCAGCTATGGAGGGACTATACCTTCTTCTGGGAGGTACTCACGAAGAGACTCAACGTCCAGAGACCAAGGTATGAGGACACTAAGTCCAGATGACAAACGAGCAGCCTTTGATGAAGGCAACCACTAGGACACTTGTCCTGACAATCAGGTGACCCTTAGACAAGGCAATGTGAGATGAGATAGAGCACTAGATTGCAAGGAGCTAGGAGGAATAGTGTAGGACTAGCTAAAGTTACAGGACCACTTTAGCTAGCTATATATATGTTATACAGGATTTAGGGCAAGTGTGGAACTGAAGGGAAAGATATAGAATAAAGAACTCACCATCACCACACAGACCAGTGTGAGAAAAGATGGTGAGCTAAGCATGAACGCTGGACTTGAACCAGCAAAAGAAGTGGCTTAGTCATGGATAAGAAGGAACATGCAATGTCATAAGGAGAGGCGTTGTAGGAGGGTGAAGGTCCGGTTAAACAATACTAGAAAAGTGAAGAGACAAGGATGTCATCAGGATACAAGATAAGGAGAAAAGAGAAGTAACTGCAATGAGGAATAGGGTTCAAATGACCTAGTTGGAAGGACAAAAAAACAAGTGATGGCACAGGTACACAACTGTAACATTACCCCTTCCATAGACTTGTGTCCCTGGCACAAGATTTTCAAGAGCAGTCCACTTGATCAGTGCTTCCAAAGGTAAGGTGTTCATTGTCATCAAAGTCCCTGACAGTGCAATCATCAATGAGATGTCCCAGCTGGTTACAATTACCACAGTGACAGTGGGGACAGACTCTCAGTTCATGGCCCCAGTGAGAGCAAAAGTCACATTGGGAGAGGAGGCAGCAGATGGTGAGGTGCCTGGGGGTGAGGACATGGCAATGAGGGCAGGAGTACGAGGGGCAATCGCTCTTCCAATGTCCCAGTTGCTGGCACGAGTGGCAATGATGTTGAGACTTATTGACAGGAGGATGAGATCAAGGAGGATATGGAAGAGTTTGGAAGGGAGAGGATAGGATGTGCCCATGGACAGTGGTCCAATGGAGGTCAAGGTAGGTGGGATGGTCAGGGGATGGGATGTCAAGAGAGAGGATGTGAGTGGAAGCTTTGCTACTGGAAGATGCAGTGGGGGAGGTTAGACAATCAATCAAGGGAGGACGGTAGAGTGGGTTGGGAGACAGAGGGATAGTAGGGGGGAGGGGTTGCATGGTAATGAGGGGTAGTTCAAGGTAGTGGTTGCATTCGTCTTTGGTGAGGGAAGAGAATATGGGCAGGAACATGTTAGAGAGGTCTGTGGGTTTTAAAGAAGCTATAAACTGATTGAAACCTAAATCACGTAAGAGGTCTATGGCAGTGATGGGGCTAGCAGAAAGCATGGTAATCATAGAAATGTTGAAGAGATT
>JBBPKJ010001356.1:0-11199 GCA_038089195.1 Brasilioporus rufonigricans | reverse complement strand
CCGAAGGGTTCGCTTGTTATGTGTGGGTATCGTCTACTGTACGTGCCGACCACAGAAACGCCTATATGCACAATACCCAACCTGAGCCTGATCAAGGAGATCCTTGAGCTGCTGCTGACGTTCATCGCGGAACGTCGGTATAGTCGGCGTAAAGGAAATGTCCACCTCATGCACGATGCGATCAGCTACCCTCTTCTTCCAGACCTTCCACATATCTCTTTGATCCGGGACAAGCATATCGAGGAAACCAAAAACGTCAATAGTCGTGACGGGACGATCGATGCTGCAACAAAGAATGAGGCACTGGAATGTCGCTGCGGCGGCGAGAGTGTCGAATTCCCATTTCCTGACGGGAGGCCATCCGAGGGCGTCGAGAAACCTTGTAGACTGAATGGGGTAGTTTTGACCCCTATACCCAACTGAGAAGAGAACGAGCAGCCAGACAGACAGAAAATGTATGCCTATCAGCCAGTAGAAGGTGTACAAGGAGCTCCCTATAATGACTTGTTCGTGTAGTGCAAGAATGAATATGGCGGGTAAACTCCGGACCCAGGACCCTTTGAGTATGAACCACAGTTGTTGTTGCGAGCTGAAGTGGTCTGGAGCGGATCGCCGAAAAATGCATGACACGAGGATGACAACCACCATTGGTGCCACACTCCCGAGTGTTGTCCACGGTTGCAATAGTAACCAACACAGCGCAAAGACGGCAAGACAGGCTGCTTCGCATAAAGCTTCCAGGGTGTCATAGGGCGTATGTTGATCATATTCCTCTGCACGTAGGCGAAGTCTCCATACAAAGTGGTTGTGGGAGAGATTAAAGCCACTCTCCGCAATCCCCTCAATGATGCTTTGACTCCCATTAAGGATCACAGTAAACTCTTGATCCAGAAGCACCGCGCATCCAGGAGTGGAAGTATCTGATCGGCGGGCGAGCGTGAGAGTCCCGTCTCCACGAAAAACGGCATACTAGCAGAAAAACAGGCTGAGAAAGGCACCGGAAACCCAGTTAGACCAAGTAATCCGTCCCTGGTCCCGCATATAAAACACGTGCACGATGAGTGTGACAATGGTCTCGAATAGTATCAGCATGCTCATGAGCCCATAAAGGTCGACCTGCGTGCTGTATGCGTTCTCCACGATGTCATGAGGCACTTCGTCTATGTCTATGACTGCAACACATGGAGGGTTGATGCCTTTCGGGAACGCCGCAGTCGCATGGAGTTCATACGACCGCTCGTCCCTACTTTGTTCAAGGATCAATCTTGCTAGACGTCCTGACTGCCGTTTCCTGATGCTCAACATCGGGTAGACAACATCAGGCCCTAGTTGTCTTCCGCTCCAGGTGGAGTGAATAAGCAGCCAGCAGTCAACGACGAGGGGTGCAAAGCGCCTTGGCTTATGTACAAGTTCGAGAAATCTTGAGAAGAAGGCTCTCAGGTTTTCACGGGACGGTGCCGCCGAGATAATTCCTGTGGTGCGTCTGTGAATCACTCAATCATACATTAGGTAGAAAGGAACGGTTGTCACCTGGAGGTTTAACAGCAGCGGCATCTGAACCAGGGAAATTTTGAGACATAACTTGTAGAGGACTTGGGCACTGCGGCTGGCGTCACACACCTGCAAATTTCCGCGCTCTAATATGTTCCTAACCCAGTGTGATTCGAACCATCCTTGGCGAAATTGAAGATTCTCACGGGTAGTAAGCTTCGGCGGTAAGGCACGTGAAGTACCCACTGAGCCCTACAAGCGCATATATGGCACCAGTCTCCACGCAGCTTACATTCGTCGAGTTGCCTTTGCCGTCTTCCATAACCTCCTCGAGGACACTCATGAATGAGAAATCCGATTCTGAATAGGTTTAGTTGGCGCTTGGGAGAGGTTGAGAAATCATAAATGTAACAGCACACAAAAGGAACATACTGTCAGGAACACACAAGAGACCAGGATCCAGGGAACCTGATAGTTCGAGTACAAGAGTGAAAATTACTGCAACTGGGTTGCCAGGATAATGTACACGGGTTTATATACACTACAGAAATGTGCACGGACCAGCTTAGGGCTGGTCGTGGAACTACATGGAATGTTCTATTATGACGTCACAGGTATAGGAACAAAATAGGAACGAAAGTTCGAAAGTTCTCACATTACCCCCCATTCAAGGTGAGGACTCCAGACGAGCAGGATCAATAACAGGGGGAGTTTCAAACATGGAGTCAGGATATTTCTTATAGCAAGCACGAAAAGCGAGAAAAGCGGGAGAAGAGAAAAGAGAAGGAGGAGAATGAGAAGAGGAGCGAAGAGACATGTGAGGAGAGGAACGAGCAACGAGAGGATGTTTTTTGTGGAAGGTTTTGATAGTGTTGGAGGCATGTGGAAGATCTTTGTATTTGATCCATTCGCGTTCTTCGTGTGGAAATCCTTTCCAATGTATCAGATATTCAATGTTTCCCTTGTGTTCACGCGAATCAATGATTTCTTGGATCTCTTGTTCTTCTTGACTGTGTACAATGTCAGGAAGTGGTGGGATGACCTGTTGGGATGGAAACGATCCCTTGACATACAGCCAGAGTTGACACTCATTGAAGACAGGATGGATGGTCTTCCACGATCTGTCCAATTGAAGACGATACGCTCCTTCACCAACTTTTTCGATGACTTTGAAGGGGCCATAACGTCTATCATCCAACTTTTTGGCAGGACGATCTGTTCGTATGTACGATGCTTCAACCAGTACAAGGTCACCCTTTTGATATGCTGGTTTTTCTTTAGCATTCCTGTCATGGAAGCGTTTCATGTCGGCTGCAGCTTGTTCTAGGGCTTGGACTGCCTCTCTTCGTGCTGCATGCAAGTCCTGGATGAACTCTTTGGCAGACACCGTTTGGGGTTGAACCTTTCGATCTTGTCCAATCTGCAGTTCTTGTCCCTAATTAAGAAGAAAGGGACTTGTGCCTGTCGAACTGCTTCATCGATGATTCATGGCGAATTCTGCCATCAGAAGCCACTCTGCCCAATCAGACTGACAGTGATTGCAATACAGCTGAAGGTACTGTTCGACCTCTGCGTTCATTCGCTTGGTTTGACCATCCGTCTGTGGGTGGTATGCGGTTGACGGATTGGCTTGGATCTGTAGCATTGCGTACAAGTCGGTCATGAACGTTGAGACGAATTGTGGTCCTCGATTAGAGATAACTTTCTGTGGTGTCCCATGTAGATGGAAGATATGGTCACGAAAGATCGTGGCGACTCCTTTGGCAGTGATCGTCGTGTCAACAGGAAAGAGATGTGTCATCTTTTTCATATGATCCACAACAACAAGGATGGCATTGTGCTTTCCTGATGGTGGTAAAGGACCGATGATGTCAACCGAAATGACCTCCCATGGTGCCATTGGGATTTCATTTGGATGGAGTGGTGTTGTGTGCTGTTGCCTTTTTGGTTTTGTCTTTTGGCATGCATCACATCCATTGACATACTGTTCGACATCTCTTCTCATACTTGGCCAGTAGTACTTTGTGGACAACAGATCCCTGGTATGACGAATACCGGGATGACCAGCAAGAGGATGATCATGGTGTTCTTGGATCAGACGCTTGCGGAGCTCTGCATCACGCAGCACGTATAACCGAGAGTTCCAGTAGAGAATACCATCCTTTTCCGACCATGCTTTGTGTCCTTGGATGATGCCTTCTGTTGCATAGCGTTCTCGTTTATATTGCAACTTAGCAATTGTTTGGATGACAGAGTCAAGGACGGGCAATGCGGCCATGTGAGTTTCGGTAACAGGAGGAGTGATGGTAAAAAGATGTTCTGGCAGCAGGATCTGTGCTTTGTTGTCAGCGTCCACCCCCTGTTCAAAATCTGGCCTCTGGAACAGAGGATCCGCCGGGTTGGAGCAACCAGGGTGATGGGAAATGGTGAAGTGATAACGTTGGAACAGTTGTTGCCAACAGGCTTGACGTCACAACAGATCCTGCGGTTTCCAGAAGAACTTCAAATTCCGATGATCGGATAACACCTCAAAGGGAACATGAGTGTCGAGAAGATAATGTCGCCAGTCGTGCAGACATTCGACAATAGCAAGGGTTTCCAGATCAGCAGTGTGGTAATTCTGTTCGGAATCGGAAAGACCACGGGACAAGTAGGCAATGGGGACAAATTTGCCATCCTGTTCTTGTGTAAGGATACCACCAATGCCGATGCCAGAGCCATCAGTTTTGACACAGAATTTTCCAGTGTTCGTTGGAAGGTGAAGGACGGGGACAGTGGTCAAGGCCGTTTTTAACTGTTCATATGCGGTTTGACATTCTGGTGACCAGTCAAAATCCTTCTTTACCGACGTAAGAGCATTTAGAGGCTTGGCAATTTGAGCGAACCCCTTTACGAAATGTCAATAGAAATTAAGGAAGCCAAGAAACGCTTTCAACTCCTTTCGTGATGTGGGAATAGGCCAGTCTGTGATGGCTTTTACCTTCAACGGATCCATTTCCGCATGTCCTTCAGTGACAATAAGTCCTAGATATTTGATGCGAGTTTGTTCAAAGTCACATTTTTCGGCTTTAAGTGACAATTTATTATCTCGCATGATCTTCAAGACTTCTCTGACGATTTGCCGATGTTCCTCAAGGGTTGCCATGAAGATCAGGATATCATCCATATAGACCATCACTTTTCCCTTATTGATGAGATCACGGAACAGATGATTCATCATTGTCTGGAATGTTGCCGGCGAATTTGTTAATCCGAAGAACATAACCAAGGGTTCGAATAATCCTCGATTGGTTTGAAATGCTGCTTTCCATTTGTCACCTTCCTTCATGCGAATGTTATTGTAACCCCAATGGATGTCCAATTTGGTAAAATAACGAGCTCCTTTTAACTTGTCAATGAGCTCATTGATGAGCGGAAGTGGATAACGGTTTTTGATTGTAATGTCATTTAGCTTCCAATAATCTTGGACAGGGCGAAGACGTCCATCTTTTTTCTTGACAAAAAAGAAGGCTGGGGTGAACGGGAATTTGGAAGGGCGGATACGTCCAGACTGCAGATTTTCTTCGAGGAAGGTGTCAAGTTCCTTTTGTTCCGCTAGGGTCAAATTGTATGTTTTACAATCGACCGTATGATTACCGGGAAGAAGCTCAACGGCATGATCCCATGGTCGCGACAGTGGAAGTTCATCAAAAATTTTTTTTGCAAAGACGTTACGATACTCATGATAATGCTCAGGGACTAATTCGTCAAATGTTCGCTTCCCTTTGGCAAGATTGGCAGCAGCAGCTATGTCAGTGGACACATTGTTTAAATATGTGTCCACATCCAAGCGGAACAGACGATCAGGACATTCATCATCATCATCCTTATTGTTCATCAATGGTGGAGGATGTTCGTCACATGTAAAGGTGACCTTGTCTTCTTTCCAGTCGATTTGGGGGTTATGGATCTTTAACCAATCGTGACCCAAAAACAAGGGATGGGTGGAAAGGGCGGTGACAGCAAAGGTCATTACTTTATCATGTCCGTTAATGGAGATGGGGAGAATGATGAATTCGGAAATATGGCCATTCTGGTTGATGGTGCCATCGGCGTTATAGACCAGTAAAGGACAAGGGAGCTTATGCGTTTGTAGTCCTTTTTCTTGGACGAACTTTTGGTCTACAGTGCTTCCGGTACAACCAGAATCTATGAGAGCAGGAACAACCATTGTTGATTGATTGGGTAATGTTGCTCTCACGAGGACAGTTAGCGATCGACCATTATCATGTCTTTCGCTTTTCTTTACATATCACGGTTTATGTTGTATTTCTCGCAATACGTAATGAGCATCCTCATTGGTCATCAATTGAAGTTGGCACAACAGCTGGCATGTCACCTCTTTTTGTCAGCTATCATGCACAAACATTTTGAGGTGGAAGAGGCCTGTTGCATCGGACGCGTTGTCAATGGTAACCTTGATCCATTCAATGGTCCAAGGATCAACCATATTCAACCATGTCCGTTTGTTACTTCTTGGCTGCACATTGGGGCTCTCGAGGTCCTTTCTCTGTGCAGTTGCATCCACATTGGGGCTCTCATGGTTCTTTCTCAGTGGAGTAACCTTTTTTGGTTGTTGCAGGATATTAACAACCTTGGAGGTTTCTTCCCAGGTTGGTCGGGGGTTTTCGTCAATTTCTGGTACATCGATCGGGAGAAGAGCAAATTGATTCGATGTATCTAAGTTTACAGGACCAGCAGTACGACGATTAACTACTGGTCAGTTCCAAAACCCGTATCCTTGATTACTTGTCACATTTGGGCTTTGAGCCCTTTCTGATCACCCCAATTCCATTCAACGTCCTTACCATTGAATTGCATTCGCATTTTCATCGGTCGTTGGCGGGGAGGATGGGTTTTACACGGCCATGCACTGCCACACTTGCGGCACATGCTAGTGGCACGAGCAGCAGAGAGATTCATGGGCTGACCAGAGCCTGGGAACACTCCAGCAGCATTGGGAGAGGAGGAAGAAGCAACAGGTGCAGATGGGGCTGTTGCTTTAGGAACAGATTGCGTTTGTTGTTGTTGGCGGCGGGAACGACGACGATCTTCAATTTCTTTTAAGATGCCATCCACGCAGATGAGGGTGTCTTCCCAAATGGCGAGACAATACGATGAGCAGAGGTCAGGTTGGTTGCATTCGACGTACTCAACCACATCATCATTGATGGCGTGGCGGATGCGATTGACAAGGACATGGCCAAGTCCTCGTTCGTGTTTGTTGTATTCCGCCTCGATCATTAGATGATGGAATTCAACAAAGAAATCTTGGACCGTTTGGCCCTTTTGTTGTGTAATGCAGAAGAGCTTCATTTCCGCATCTCGTTGTACCGTTTTTGGTTTGAAATGTTGTGCAATGTCTTGCACAAACGTCGTCCAGGTCATTCCATTGAGCTTGTCCTGCTCAATAAACAGATCCATGTATCGGCCAGCGGCGCCCTTTTTCATGTACGACAGTGTGATAAGAATCTTCTGTCGGTCGGATGGCTCTGTATCAAAGCCCTTGAGATAAACATTGACACTTCGCCACCAAGTGACGAAAGCATCCTTGTTGCCGTCATATGCCTCTGGCTTGCTTGTCAGTGACTTGCTGACCTTGATCTCCTGACAAGGAGTGGGGAACCGGAGGAGTTCCGACATGGGGAGGTGTACGTGGACAGGGCATACTGGTTGTGGACTGGCGATAGGGGCAGGGACTGCTGGACCAAAGAGGCCCATCATTGGTGTGGGAAGGCAGGGAGGAGGACCAGAGACCTGGCCTTGGCAAGCGGCGTTGTACCAGGCATGGTACTCGGTGACGAAAGCCTGCATGGGATCGATGGTCATCCCAGCAAGACGGGCGGCGGTCTGTTCGGCGACCAGAGAGAGGCGAGATTGTGGCAGGGGTACTGCCCTTGGCGAGGTGGCTTCTTGAGGCGCGTTCATACGCTCAAGATGGGTTGGGGTGGAGTTGCTGCCACCGACAGCAGGAGTGGGTTCACACGACTGCCAGATGGAGGCAGCCACACCTTCAAGACATGTGTCCTGGTACATTTTGTTTTTCGCATTGTACGGACGAGGAGTGCTCGTGTACAGAATGTGGTGGAGAGTGGAGGAGGGGGCGCGATGTAACTTACTAGGGAGCAAGGCTCAACCAGTTGGTCACTGAATGCGGGAAGAGGGTACTAGAGGGGAAAGGTGGAGTTGTGCACGTTGTGCGGGAGGGCGAGTGTCGGAGCGGTCACCTCTTAAAAGGTGGTGTCATGACGTTACAGGTAATCACGAGAACCTAGGACGTTCTATCCAGATGTCCTTTGGTGTCAATCGATATCCTGCAATGACAAACGGGGGCTAGTGCACTATGCCTGGAGCAACATTATCCTTATTGACGGCAGATGACCGTATATGCAGCAGTGGGCCCAGTTGCTTTCTGGGGTGTGTATGTACACCAACAGATCTCCCTTAACTCTGGGATCCAAGTATAATGCTGAAGGAGAGAGGGCAGGGTCTACAAAAAGCGTAGACAGCAGAGCTTACAGAAAGGGTAAGGGGGCCAGTGAAGCAACGGCTCTTGATAGTATTGGATGCGGCGGCATTGACGCGCTATCCAGGGACATAGGTGAGGAGGGAGGAGATGAGGATTGGGAGGGAGGCAGCGAGGGAGATAGTTAAAGAAGTAAGGTGCAGCGGGAATGGTGAAAGGAAAAGTTCAGACCCAGATGGAAACTCCAGAGTCTGTGATGGAAGGGGAAGAGGGGTCCCAAATGGAACCAAGAGAAGTCAAAGAAAGGGTGGAAGGAGATGGAGAAGGAGGAAGGGAAGGAGGGAGAGGATTAGGGACTTGGAATAACCAATATCGAACAAGAGAAGCGATATTAGTATGTACAATGCAGTTGCAAAACGCACCACAAAGGCAAGAAAGGACAAAGAAACAAGAAACAAAGAAGTGGTGGCAGGAAGAAAGGAAGTCCCAGCAAAACGCCAGGTTCAGTGGAAGGAAGAGAGTTGCAGTAATATGTCAGGAACGCACAAGAGACCAGGATCCAGGGAACCTGATAGTTCAAGTACAAGAGTGAAAATTACTGCAACTGGGTTGCCAGGATAATGTACACAGGTTTATATACACTACAGAAATGCACATGGACCAGCTTAGGGCTGGTTGTGGAACTATATGGAATGTTCTATTATGATGTCACAGGTATAGGAACAAAATAGGAACGAAAGTTCGAAAGTTCTCACACATACCACCGGTATCGGTGTTGTGACTGCCAAGGAAATACTGATTTCATGTTGTGTGGAAGCGGTATTCCTTGTAGTCTGGGAAAGGTGTAGTCGTACGACGAGTACGCCAAGGTATGTTGATGGCACTGCATATGTTGGATATTTAGCTAGTATGCTATTTTGGTAGCTTACATAAGCATACCTACATCAGACAGTAGATAGTTTTACCTTGTCTTTAGTGACTTACTGAAGACAGTACAGGTAGCTACTACACAACTAATATAAGTGACTTACTGAAGACAGTACAGAACTCATAATCAATAGGTTATGAGCCCTGGCGGCACTCAGTAAACGAACAAAGTTCATTCACTCACCAGACCCTCACCCAAGGCCCGAGAAGAAAATGTCTTACTCAGTCGAACTGAACGACGGCACGAAAATTCGCGTACCGGATCTAGCAGCGAACGGACAGAACTGGATGGAATGGCACGGGAAGATCAAACTCGTTGTCGAAGGAGCCGGATTGCAAGACTACCTCGATGGTACTGCCACGGACCCAGACATGCAGCCAGGAGCCTTCCTGGGCAATATCATTATTTCAACCATTCCAGATTCGTTATTCATCCATATGCTCCACCTCGAGACTGCTCATGAACTATTTAACTACCTTAGTAAGCGATTCGAACGGTCTACAACGATGACAGAGCAAACGGTACACTACGGAGCGCCGCGTGTGGCTACGCAAGAGCCAAAAGCGGTCAATGACAGGCCGAGAACTGGGTTAGAAAGTCGAGGGAGGCGTTGCAAGCCGAAACGCGACACGGAAAACCTTCCAGAGGTGAAGCCGAAGGGTCAGAAGGCACGAGACGACGCGTCAGTACTGCCCACAGAACCCAAAATGGCAAGTTGGCAGGTAAACGAAGCGACTGCTGACGTCGCGAACCCGAACGCAATGAGCGCTGGGCCGGCAAAGCCAGCAGACACGTTGCAGGACCCACCGAATGCGCCGCTCGAGACGAGGACTGGCGCGGAAGCCCACCAAGCCGACGAAGAGGCCGAGAAAGCAGGTGAAGAGGGTGAAGACGATGGCGGCGAGACGAACCTCGACCCCACATACGAGGAACCCCGAAGAACCTGTGAGGACCATGTTGAAGCCGAGGAAATGGACGTACCGGGTCGAGATGACCATGCCAAGGTCACGAATACCACCCAACCAGTCGAGACGACCACTATGCAAGCCGTTCGGATGCCGAGCGAAACAGAATCGCGAGGAGAGGACCGAGTTGAGGCAGCGGGAGGCGTAAAGGACACTGGACCGGGAGTTGACGACGACGAATGCAGCGGCGAAATGACCGCACGCACGCACGAAGCCCTAGAAGGGCAGTCAGTCGAAGACAGCGAAGAAGACCACTTACCGGAGATACCCCAGAGCATGCCGCTCGAGGGGGAGAACTGGAGGTCGAGCGGCGGGAATGCCAATCTCACCGCATGCGACGACGACGAGTCGAGACCGTCAGAAGACCCTGCGGACGCGCCGGGTGACGACAAACGTCATCCAGACGAGCCCACAGAGCCCTCTGACCAGCCAGTAGGCCTGGACGAAGGAGCGGGTGAGGCGAGAGCTGAGGCAGAGGTTGAGGAGGTCGAGACCGCCGAAGGTCGAACGGTCGAGGCGGACACCTACGAAATGGGTCAGGACGCGACCAGAGATGGCCAAGACGCACCTAAGGACGTCATAGACGATCCCGAGGACCATCACGCCCAGGCAGAGCTGACGAGCAGCGCAGACGAGTCAACCATGCTGGTAGACCATGCGGATGCGACAGTCGAGCTGGATGGCGATGAGCGCACACGAATGGAGTCGGATGGCCACGAGGACTTACCTGAACCGCCAGAACCGCCAGACAAGGCCGCGAACTGCACGAGGAAACCCCCAAGCGTCGGGCTTGAGGGGGAGAGCGGAAGGTTAGCGAGCGCCGACGAGGAACTCACCAGCGTCGAAGCGGACACGTCGGGAACATCTGAACATGTGGAGGACGCCAGGAACCGACCGAAGGACCTGCAGAACGCGTCGGAATGTCAGCAAGGACGTCTGGAGCAGGGGGAGAAAGAAACCTTACCAGAGGATGCTCCAGACGAGCAGGGCGACCCGGGAAGCGAAGCGGACGCGTCAGGGACTTCGAGATGCGATGAAGATGCCAGGGGACGGCCGAAGAAGCTGTCAGCAACGTCAGAACGCGAACGCGAATGGTCCGAGCCGAGTGGAGGAGGAAACTCACCTCAGGGAGCTCGAGACGAGCAGGACGATCCGGGCGGCGAAGCGGTCGCATGGACAGACTCTAGATGGTACCAGGCACGTACCAGGCACGATAGGAACGACGCCGGCGATGGAACGAACCCGCCAGCTCGAGATATAGGCCCAGGAGCACCGGTGGACGAAGTGGACACGAGGAGCAACGAGGAACG
>JBBPKJ010001355.1:0-11200 GCA_038089195.1 Brasilioporus rufonigricans | reverse complement strand
ATGACTGGCCAGGGTGTGGCAAGGCTCCGCGCACGGAGATGTTGAACACCATCCAGTTTCCCCGATGCAACATCTCGTACGACACTCGACAACATCCTACGATCATTATGAGTCTCTCCAAATACATGATGCCTAACCTGAATGACGCACTATCCTTGATCATGAAACGGCCGTTAACTAGACTTGAGACGTAACAACCGAGAAGCACTCGTCGTCATAGGAACTTACAACGTGCTGTGGGACGATCCGTTTTCTAGTGTCCTTGTCGTGTCTGGACATGACTAACGCGCCCACTTGGCCTCCCGGGTCACCTGGCTTGACCTGGACCTCGTTTAGTGAGTCCTCTTTCTCTGGTCGCTCTGGCCATCGTCTGACGCGTTCTGATGCGTTCAACAGGTCTCTTGGCACGTTTCTAGGGTCCTCGGCGTGTCTTGACGCTCCCGACGCGTCCGGTTCGACTCTGGTAAGTATATCGTTGATGCTTGCTAACCTCCATCTCTCCCCTTCAAGCTCAACGACTGGGGGTCTTCGCGTGGGGTTTGCGGCCTCGTTTGGTGGTTTCGGCGGTTCAGGTAAGTGCATTGAAACGTTTTCTGGTCGTCCTTGGCACTGACTTGTCCGTTTCGTAGCCAACGACGTCAGCGTGACTTGCTGCAAGTCACCGCTGGTGCCTTTCGTTGCACCGTCGTCGCTGCCTCGTCGACCGTTTCTGGCGCCTTCCTGGACCTCTCGACAGTCCTCGACGTCATCCGTCTTGTGCATACCGCCTGGCAACGCGTCTGTCGCCTCCGTGCGGTCTTGCACCTTACCGACTACATCAGTAAATTTACAAGATGCTTTTTCACGCTTTTTGTGCTTTCCCCACATCATGAAAAGCACGAAACCGTAAAAGCATACAAAAGCAATAAAAGCAATAAAAAGCGAATGATCATATCCACCAAGCCCGAAAGTAGAAGAGTGTAGGTGATTATCCGAAAAGCAATAAAAGTGACTTTCAATATAATACATAAATGGTACATTACTGTCATACTGATCGTAAGCGACCCTAAGTTACGTCACCTCGCTAAACCTCGCTTACAAGCCAAGTGTATGAGGACCCGAAAAAATAATACAGAAGTGAGACTCGAACCCACAACTTCATAAAGTGAAAGATAAGAAGCATTAACCACTACACTACAAAAGCTCAATATAATTGGCTCACCAAGTAAATATAACTAGCTCACTCTGGACTTAGCAAATTTTAGTCATTCTCCATGTCCACCACTCACAATCAGGCTTGCCTATGCATCTCTATTGTATGAAAGAGTGGTGTGCCTACAAAACTTAGATGTACTACATGCATGTATGTGTAGGAATGTGTGTGGTGGACAAGGGAGTGATGACAAAAATTTGCTAAGTCCCAGGTGAGCTAGTTATATTTACTTTGTGAGTTGATTGTATCAAGTCCATATGGTATAGTGGTTAGTGCTCCTTGTCCTCTACTTTAGAAAGTTGTGGGTTTGAATCCTGCCTACTTTAAGAAGCCATGAGTTTGAATCCTACTGGTGAACTATTTTTTTGGGTCCTTGCACACTTAGCTTGTAAGTGAGGCTTAGTGAGGTGACGTGACTTAAGGTCGCTTACAATCAATATGACAGCAGTATACCATGTGTGAAAAGCTTGATAAAAAGTTATGAAAAGACTTGGAAAGCAGTGGTTAAGCAGTGGGACCTGCTTATAAAAGCATATCCACACTTTTCAGCTTTGGTAGATTATGGGTGGTGAAAATCACAGAAAAGCACAAAAAAGCCACTTGTAAATTTCCTGATGTAGGTTTAGTGTATGGTCTTTGTTGTCGTGGTTTGTACAGCTGTCTGGGGGCTTCATTTCACATTGGGCATTCTCCTGCTCATACATAGGTATGACTTCATTGGCTATTGACTCCATTCGTAGGTCTTCACTGCTATTCAACTCAACTGTTGCATCCACACGAACTACTGGCGCAATTGACTTGTCTGAATCAAGGCCCTCGGGCGCTCTTGATACATCATCAGGTTTGTGCGCAGTGAGCTTACTGCTCCTGCTGCTTGCTACCAAATCCTCCCCCTCAAGCAGCATGCTCTGGGGTTCACTTGGTATGTGGTTTTTGCCATTTTTGACTGACTGCCCACCTAGTGCTTCTTGCACATGCATGATTGCTTCGCTGCTGGACTCTTCATCATCGATTCCAATCAGCCCACTCATGATCCAATTGCCAGCATCTGCCACTTCCATAGCAGCATTTTCTGGTTCCTTGGCAGGGTCAACACAGTCAATGGACATCTTGTTCTCGACATCCAGCACTCCAGGCTCCTCAAGGTCCCATATGTTGTCAAGTACATCTTCATCAGCAACCAAAAATCAATCTGCAGTCTCCTCCTCATCTTCATCATTTGGCTTAGTAGGTAGCAGTCCGGGAATGAATTCATTGTCACTTGACTTGTCCCATACTCTGAAAACTCTGTCTTCAGATTCAGAATCATCTTGTACTGCATCTGCAGTACCAGTAGTGGGTTTCGTTTCACTGCTTTCCTTCTTATTGTGCCAGGCAGCTAAGTGCTCCATCGAGCCACATTCCCAGCATCTCTGCAGGCCTCATTTCAACTTGCCCCGTCTGCTTGATCCATCCAACGATCCGGCAACCATTGCCTTGTCACGATCTCGATCCTTGCCAGCATGTGGTGAGTACTTCGCCTTCTAGCAATCAGCCTCTTCTGCGATTACTGATATAAGAATGTCTGGTTCTAGCAGCTTTGTTGAGCTAAATAGTCGAGCAGCAGTGAGCTGACTTGATGTGAAGTTGGCAAGCGAGTTGGGAAGGGATTTAATGATAGTCGACTGGTAATCATTCTCATTGATATCTACGCCGACAGCTGCTAACTCTTCTTGCTTTGTCTGTAGCTCATCCAGAAACTATCGAATGTCGCCTTCGTTCAGCAACCTTGACTTCAAGAACTATGTATGCAGGTCTGTCTGAGCATATGCTCCCTTTTCCATATACTCCTTCTTGATTGCCACCCACATAGCTGATACGCTCATCAGCTTGTAGACACACAGTGTGGTCAAGTCCGGAATGTGCTGGGTCAGTAGGTACTTTGCCATTTGCTCGTCCTTTAATCATTTTGCATTTTCAGCTACTTGGTCAGCACTCAGAGTCTGAGCAGTAGTTGCCTGGTGGTTTGGGTTAGCGGCGGTCCCATCAAAATGACCCCACAGGTTTTTCGCCTCGACAGCAACCTGAAAACAAAATGTGAAGATTGCCCAGTTCGTCCCCTTGATCTCAAGCTGTCAGAATTGGCAAGCACATGCACAGCCATGATCGCAACCCATGCTGTCAATGACCAGTGCCTGCATGGGCCAATGTGTCACATTGCCCGCGTACCTACAACTTGTATGTACTGCCTATTCATCCTTGATAGCCCTTACTCGTGACCCTTTACCCCTCATTGGGAACAGTAGTCAATTTTTGTATATAATTTGTACCATTCACCTTGGAACGCCTTAGTCCATTGTACCACACGCAACTGAGGTGAGCTTTCTCATACCATAGTTGTTACCTACTCAAGCTAGCTGTATGTAGTTAGCTGTCTCTCGATAGGTAAATACACAATACAGTCCATTGTACCACATGTGACTGAGAACACTGTCCCTCAATAGCCACATGCCATCTCTAGTGCATATTTCTACACAAGCTTCGGGATGTTGCTCAGGAGAGTATCTGTAGTGATGGTGGTGGACATGGCAGTGCGATATGGTGAGTCTGTTTGATCAATTGGCAGTGCAAGCAGGGCTCATAACCTGTAGAAATATGCACTAGAGAAGACATGCAGCTATTGAGGGACAGCAAGCTCAGTTGCATGTACTCCTAATCCAAAGTTCACACCAAAAAGAGAAGGACCCTTCATTATCACCAAGGTTTACTCCCCAACCACCTATCAACTCTGTCTTTCCTCCTCTTAGAACAAAAATTATCTGGTCTTCCATGCTTCTCTTTTATCTCCATATAGAGAAAATGAGATCCATGGGAAGAACTTTCCAAAACCACCCCCTGATCTCATTGATGGAAATGAAGAGCTTGAAATAGAATGAATCCTGAAACATCAGAAAACTCCAATGAACATCTGCTTTCTGATCCAATGGAAAGGATACTCCATCACTGATGATTCATGGAAACCAGAAAACAACCTGAAACATTCAAAGTCTGCCCTAGAAGATTATAAGAAATGCTTTCCCTCTGTCTTTTCCCTCAAATCCTCAAGACACAGAGCCTCTACATGAGTGCCCCTTGGATGCTCCAGAATAAAGACCACTATCTCTTCTTCCTCACTTTAATTCTACTTTTTGAAATTCTCAGATTAATTTCTGCCATTGTTCTTATTGTTCTTTATTCAATATTTCCAAATCTTTAACCTGTGTACAAAAATATGGCCTCTTGCCCTATCTTCCCCTTTGGCCAGTCAAACACTGAATTTTCTATTATACAGTCTTCTACCCAAGCCATCCCTGGATGGAACATCATTACTGTTATGGTTGTGTACCTGCACCACCACTTATTTCTTTTGTCCTTCCAACATGATCATCTTAACCCAATTCTGCATCACAGTTACTTCTCATTTCTCCTCATTTTGTATCCTGACGATATTCTTGTCTCTCTGCTCTTCTAGTATCACCTACTTGGACCTTCAACCTCCTACAACACTTCTCCTTATAGCGTTGTGTGTTCCTTCCACTCATGGCTAAGTCCAGTATTCATGCTTAGCTCATCATTCTTCCTCACACTGGTCTGTGCAGTGATGACATGTCCTTTCTTCCACATTGTTCCATTTAATTCTATGCTTGCCCTAAACCCTGTGTAACATATATATATCTAGCTGAAGTCATCTTGTAACTTTAGCTAGTTCTATGCTGTTTTCCCTAGCTTGTCACAATCTAGTGCTTTATCTCGCTTTGCATTGCCTTGCCTAAGGGTCGCCTATTGTCAGGACTGAGAGTCCTCGTCATTGCCTTTGTCTAAGGCTTGCTTGCCCACTGTCTGGGCCTAGTGTCCTCATACCTTGGTCTCTGGATGCTGTGTCTCTTTGTGAGTACCTCCCAGAAGAAGGTATAGTTGTCATAGCTGCGCCAGTCTGCGTCAAAGCTATCTGCATTACAAAAGAACTAGCTCATCCCTCTGACTCTCTCTTTGAAGAGTAAGTCACCATAGTTGACCAATCTAACCCTTGTCAAAGGATTGCTGGATCCTCCTCCAGTCCTGCTGCCCCATTGCCTTGTTCCACCTATGTCCAAAGAAGCTTGCAAAGACTTCTTGCTAGTCCAGCCCAGTTGTCCAACCCTGAATCAGAAGACTCTGATAGCGAAGTAGATGTTCCCAGTGTTCCTCCTGCAGACTATAACTACCCCAGACCACCATCACCTATCCAGATCTCACCACCACCACCACCTCACAGCCCCTCTCCTATTGCCATGACTACCATCCCAAAGCCCATCAAGCTAAAGTCCACCCTCCCTGCTGACTTTACTAGGGATGCCCAGAAGGCAACATGGTGAATCAGTGCCATGAAAGGACACTTCGATGCCAACAGTAGCATCTTCACCTCCAACCTCCCTAAGATCTACACCCTCTTGAACAAGATGGGTGGAGGATCCAGTGTCCATTTCATTGAAAAATGGTACAACATCCTGCAGAACCCAGCTACCAAGAATGAAGACAAAACCTTTGATAAGGTAGTCACCGATTTTGAATCAATCTTTGTCCCATACAATACCAAGGGAGCTGCCCATGAAGCCCTTGATGTCCTCCACCAGAACATCATCCAGAACTCTAGAAACTCTGCCATCATCGACGACTACATGCTTCAGAAGTACATCCAGGAGTTTTCCAACGCCATCCTCCATGCCCAACTTGAGGATCCTGCCACCATCTGTCAGAAGTTCACTAAGAAACTCTTCCCTCCTCTCTGCCACCTCATCTATTCTCAGAAAAACCTACCCACCACCTATGAGAAGTGGGTTGATGATGCCAAGAGGTTTACCAAGCATCTAGAAATGGATAACAACATCCTGGAAGGAGGTAGCTGTATCTTCCCTACCCGTGCCAAAGATCCAAACACCATGGATATCGATGCTCTCAATATCTCCCCTGTGGAAAAAGCTCATTGTCTTTGTAACTGCCTCTGCTTCATCTGCAAGAAGCCCAACTGTTCTGCCCATAACCATCTAGGATATCCTAGTAAGACCCATGGGGAATGACCTGCCCAGTCCTCCTCCTCTCACATCCAAGCTGTAATCACCACCCAACTCTCTGAACTTGCGCAGTATATCCATAATCTGAAAGCCCAAGGCAAGGATCTGCAGCAGATCATGCAGGTCCTCCATACCTGCTTTGATGAAGCAGAAGATGAAGAAGCAGAGGTCGTCCAATCAACAACCATGGTTAAGGATAAGGATTTTTAAAGAGGAAGGATGCCCTGACGTCTCCCCTTCCTCATGTCATCGCTCCTGTACTTCTAGCACAACCTTCTGAGAAAACAATATGAGTTCTACTTTCTCTTTCTCATGGAGCAAAAACTGTCACCACCTCTGCCCTCATTGACTGTGGAGCATCAGGAAACTTCATTGATACATCCCTCATTTGCTGACTCCTCTTACCAACCCACCTACTTCCAAAACCAGTAAAAGCTTATAACATCAATGGAACAGAAAACCAGTCTGGATCCATCACAAAAACTGCCACCGCCCTTGTTTCTTTCCCTGATCATGAAAAAACACTCGATCTAATGGTCATAGGGTGCAGAAGATCCCAGGTGATCCTTGAGATGCCCTGGCTCTGCTCTGTCAACCCAAAGATTGACTGGATTGCTGGAACCCTCTCCCTCCCTGACTTACCTTGTCCTAAGCAAACAACCTTCAATCCCATTCCCACCAGATACCTAACTCATTGGTTAGGCATCAATCCCGATAAGAAGATCAACTCTCAACTGTGTAAATGAGAGGCCTGGTTAAAAGGAGAGTACATCTGTAAAACCACCCTCTCCACTGAGATCACCAGCCAGGCCCAGAAGGGACAACAGCCTCTCCCCTCTGTTTCAGATGTCTTCACTGAGGAGACCCATGACCTCCTTCCACCACCTCGCCCATTTGAGCATGCCATTGAACTAAAGCCATCCTTTGACCCTCGGGTTGCAAAAACCTACCTGTTGAATCCACAAGAGCAGGAAGCTTGTAAAACGTTTGTTGAAGAACACCTGAAAACTGGACAGATAGTCCCCTCCAAGTCCCCTCAGGCCACCCCATTCTTCTTCATCCCTAAGAAGGATGGATCCCTCTGACCTTGCCAAGACTACTGCTATCTGAACGAGCATACTGTCAAGAACACATACCCACTTCCCCTGATCTCCGACCTCATTGACAAGCTGAAAGACTCTACCTTATTCACCAAGTTTGATGTCCAGTGGGGCTATAACAATGTCTGTATACACCCTGAAGACACCTGGAAAGCTGCCTTCATCACCCCCCTTGGACTGTTCAAACTGACAGTCATGTTTTTCAGACTCTGTAACTTCCTTGCCACGTTCCAAGTGTTCATGAACCACTCCTTCTGCGACCTCATCGCAGAAGGATGGCTGGTAATTTATATGGACGACATTCTCATCCATTCCACTGACCTCTCTGTTCAGCACTCCCGCACCAAATGTGTCCTAGAATGGATATGTGATCTCCATCTCTCATTGAAACTCTCAAAATGTACCTTCGACATACATGAGGTAGAGTACCTTGGTATGATTGTTGGAAGCAGGTCTGCCAAGATGGACCCAGTCAAACTCACCACCATTACCAAATGGAACTCCCCATCCAATGTTAAAGGAGTATGCTCCTTTATAGGTTTTTGTAACTTTTATTGCAAGTTTATCCCAAACTTCTCTAACGTTGCTGCCCCTCTCCACCTCCTCATCCAAGCAAAACAGCCTTGGATCTGGGGACCCGACCAAGAGTCCACCTTCCGAGCCCTCCAGAAGATTTTCTCTGCCGCCCCTGTTCTCCTTCTTCCTGACACAACCAAACCGTTTACTGTGATGTCTGATGCCTCCCTCACAGTGGTGGGTGCTGTACTGATGCAGCCGGATGCCAATGGCAACCTCCACCCCTATGCATATTTCCCTAGGACCCTAGGGTGTGCTGAATGGAACTACGACATCTATGATCGAGAACTCCTCACCACCATCCTCACACTAGAAGAATGGCACCAATACCTCCAAGGCACTAGCCATCCTGTCACTGTAATCACTGATCATAAGAACCTGTCCTATATGCATGCTCCTCAGAAACTATCCCGCCACCAAGCAAGATGGAGCATCTTTCTGCAGGACTTCAATATCATCTGGGATGTTACCCCTGGATCCAAGATGGCCCCTGCTGATGCCCTTTCCTGAAAGGACCAAGTCAACACCTCCCTTGATAATGCCCAATCTTCCATCCTGCCTGATCACACAGTTATACATGCCCTCGATCTTGTGCTCCAATCAAAAATGCAATGCTTGTCATCCACTGACCCCCTCGTGAAACAGGCCATTGATGCTGCCACTGATGGCTCCTGGTTATTCCGAAATTCCTCCTCCTCTGATTGGCTGTATGATGGCCAAAATCTGTACTACAAAAGTCGCCTCTATGTCCCCAAAGACATCCACCGTGACCTTGTCTCCTCTCTCCACTCCTCTCCCACTGGAGGCCATGAGAGGACCTTCCGCATCCAACAGCGCCTCCAACAAGACTATTGGTGGCTTGGTATGGGCATCTTCATCTGCCAATTCATCTCTGGTTGCCCTGTTTGCCAAGCAAACAAGGTCAACACCCATCCCACTGTTCCTGCATTGTCACCACTCCCCTCTGTCACCACCTGCCCCTTCCAACAAATCTGCATTGATCTCATCTCTGGCCTTCCCCCTGTCCACACCCTTGATTCTGTACTGGTTGTGGTCAACCATGGTCTTATGAAGAGGGTAATTTTCCTCCCTTGCTCCAAAAATATTAATGCTGCTGGAGTAGCAGACCTCTTTTTTAGAAATGTCTTCCCCAGATTCAGCATCCACAACTCCTGCATCTCTGACAGAGGCCCTCAATTTGCCTCTGCATTTGCTAGAGAACTTGCCCAACTCCTTTCCTATGATGTGAAATTGTCCTCCGCTTACCACCCCCAGACAGATGGAGAAACAAAATGAGTTAACCAGGAACTCGAAACATATCTCCACATGTTCTGTGATGGACACCTCCATCAATGGGCTGATCTCCTCCCCCTTGCTGAGTTCTCACATACAGTAACTCCGCCACCCACTCCTCCACCCATCAGATGCCATTCCTTCTCATGATGGGATACCAACCCTGCACCTATCCACCAATCAGAAAGACATTCCTCCCAGCCTTAGAAATCCACCTATCTACCATCTCCAAGGCATGAGATGAGGCCCTTGCCATTTATCAGAAGACATAGCAACTGATAAAGGAGTGCATCTCCTCCACCTTCCGCCCATGGAAAACTGGAGATAAGGTTTGGTTAGAATCCACCAACCTCTGCTTTCTCTACCCATCTAAGAAACTCACCCTGAAAAGAGTAGGACCCTTTGAGATCACAGAAGTCCTCTCCAACCTCGCCTACTGCCTCAAACTTCCTCCTACCTGGAAGTGCCATGACATCTTCTATGCATCCAAATTGTCCTCCTACCACACCTCCCCTGAATATGGACCCACCTTCCCTTCTCCCACCCTGACATCATTAACAATGAAGAACAGTACAAAGTCGAGGCCATCCTAGCCCACCATGGGAGTGGAAGATGACAGAAATACCTCATTGAATGGACAGGCTATGCAACCTTGGAAAACACCTGGGAACCCGAATCAAACCTTAGTAACACTGCCAACATACTTAAGGAATACAAGGCAACCAGAAACCTCCAATGAACCATATCACCCTCCCCTTCTATCTCCTCCTTATCTTCTGCTGCACCATCATGTTATTCATCTCTGTTGCCCTCTTAAAAACTGTCCATCACATTTACCCCAGATTGGTTCTTCATCATCTCGTCACATGAAACCTATCAACTGCCTCTTTGCCATCTTCTCCCACCCACAATTCCAGTACAAAGTCTTTGTTCCTGGTGCCCCCTCTCACATTACCTTTCTATCCAAACTCGCATTCTCCCACTACTGCTTCTGCTGTATCTATTCCTGCCCATACCATACCTAGATGTCTCTCCCTGTCGCCCTCTCTTGCCCAATCCAACCCACCCTCCTCCCAGAACTCCCCTGCTGTCTCCTCAATGTTCGGATTCTGGAGAATGCACCTCTCATGTATAGCCTGGAGCATCTTCCTGCCTTTCCTACTCAAACTACTATCCATTCTGCACTACATCTTTATTACCATTCTCAACGAGTATTCCGTGCTTACTTAAACTTAAAACCTGATCCCATAGACAATCTCTTTGACATCTCTATGATTACCATGCTTTCTGCCAGCCCCATCACTGCCATAGACCTTTTACATGATTTAGGTTTCAATCAATTCATAGCTTCCTTAAAATCCACAGACCTCTCTGACGTGTTCCTACCCATCTTCTTTTCCTTCACCAAAGACAAATGCAACCACTACCTTGAACTACCCCTTGTTACCATGCAACCCCTCTCCCCTACTATCCCTCTGTCTCCCAACCTACTCCACCATCCTCCCTTGGTCACTCGCCTAGCCTCCCCCACCTTGCCTGCCGATAGCAAAGCTTCCACCCACATTCTTTCTCTTGATGTCCCATCCCCTGACCACCCTACCTATCTTGACCTCCATTGGACCACTGTCCACAGGTGAGTCCTGTCCTCTCCTTTTCATACCCTTCCGTCCCCTCCTCGTTCCCACCCTCCTGTTGATAAATCTCAGCATCGTTGCCATTCATGCCAGCAATTAGGACACTGGAAGAGTGACTGCCCCTCATACTCGTGCCCTCACTGCCATGTCCTTGCCCCTGGCCACCTTGCCATCCACTGCCTCCTCTCCCAATGCAACTTTTGCTCTCACTGGGGCCATGGACTGAGAGTCTGTTCCCACTGCTGCTGTGGTAACTGTAACCAGCTGGGACATCTCATGGATGATTGCACTGTCAGGGACTTTGGTGATGATGAACACCTTACCTTTGGAAGCACC
>JBBPKJ010001354.1:560-11207 GCA_038089195.1 Brasilioporus rufonigricans | reverse complement strand
CCAATACAGTGCTCTATTTCTTACAGGTGGTTGTATATATAATGCTGCCACTGCACTCATGTACACTAATATATTTGGTATATCCTGAAAAAACCAAAGAATAAATAGAGTATAAGACTTGTGAGCTTTTTGTATTACAGATGTTCAAAGCTACTGATCTCATCTTTGCCTACATCATCATCAAAATCATGGCCTTGTAATTATCTGCTTTGAAATTCCACCAATATAACATAATATTATTAAAATGTTTCTATATACAAGATTAACTACATGGATTAATTGATGCAAAAGCAACTAGTATGATGACAGCTATAAGTTAATGCAATAATAAACCTAGAATAAAATTGTTAGAATAGATATTAAAGTTCAATTATATTATATATAGATTTCTCTAATAACTAGCAGAATCCTCTATTCTGGTGGTTATTTTGAAATCAAATATTTATTTAACATATTGATTACTAATTTTTCTAGAAGTATACTTTCTCAGATAAAAATGCATTCTTTATAAGGAAATATCTACAATACTTTTTTCTTTTTTCTTTTTATTGATAACTGCTTTATTAAATAAGTGGCCAAATAAAATTCAAGGAATATACATAATAAATACAGTACAATACAAATTGAATGCAAGAATATAATTCTTAGAATTTGGATTGAGAGCTTATTTGACCATAATATTGCTTAAAATATATTATTAAGCCTTATTTCCATACTCATCAACATATTCAACCAACTTGAATTGAGGATATTCAAAACTCATAGCTTATTTATAAGGGTGAGCAAAAGAACTAGTTTATCCAAGAATCCTATGTATGGATATTTGATATCTGCTTTTGGAAAGCTAGAAGAAAAAGATAACTGGACTTACAAGTCAGACTCTAATATCTTGAGTTTACTAATATGAACACTATAAAAAGTTCAGTATGTTCCTAATCATATATTACAATGGAAAGACCTAAATAACTTTCTGATATTCATAAGATCTGGAGTAGCTGTTTTACCCCAGGTAGAATGGATGATAATATATGCAAACTACTGCTTTGTGGTCAACAAATTAATCTGCTACAGCTGGAAGTTGAAGTTGTCAGATGGATAGGTCATTTACGAGGATGGACTGAATAGCATAAAGCTATATAATTCAGATATTGAGCTTGTCTAGCTGTTCAACTGCTATATTTGATTAATATACATAGAAATCTGAGATGGCTAAGTTATACTATTGTCCAACAATTTGGGCTAAGACTACTATTTTCAATGATTTATGCAATTTCTGTGCTATTATTGTTCATGACTTTGGCTGAGTCTATATTATTATCCATGATTTAGGTTGGATCCAGTTCCATATTCCTACTTCATTTGAAACAAGGCTGATAGTGGTGCACATGTGGATGATAGTAGTCACTCATGAAACTGTAGATCCTGTGGCTATTAAACTTCAATTGTTGAGGCTTCTCCAACCACAATAATTGATACCGGATAGAAAAGCTGATGGCAGCCATAGTTTTTTCATCTCACCACATTCAACCAATTTTAGTTTTCAGACTGATATATGGCTGTGTTATGTCACATGATCTTTCCATGTCAAACTGAAAATAAGATCAAGAAGTGGAAGGCTAAGGTTTTAAATGTGTTTGCTTCAGATCAAGACATAGTAAAAAATAATATACATATGTTGGATTTCATTGACTCATTATGATTATAGATTGCAGTCACAAATAACTATCTAGATCATTGTGGAGTAACATATGAAGATCTCAGCATGAAGGAAAAAGGAGTTTTGATATGCAGAATCCTCTCACTAGAGATGCTCAATCTAAGGCCATGGTTAAAATTTTCAACTGATCATGTGGTTTTACATATATGAGATCAATACTTGAGATAAGTAGATACTTCAAGTAGTTCATTGGGAATATTTATTACAAGCATAGTGCAAGAGATAACATATCTTAGGCAGATTCCAAGGGTGTTATGCTGGGTGATCACTTTGAGCTAGAAGATGAAGAGAAGAATAAGTTGAATTCAAGCAATGGGGCTCAATGAATCAAAGGAATCCAAGATGAACCCAAGGAACTGATGTTGTATCGAACAAAGTGTTTTGGAGGTTCCTAGAAGGATCCATAACAGACTGATATTAATTTGTGACTAGAATTCTGGCCTAGCACAAGTAATTCTGTCCATGGCCAAACCATCACTGAAGGCAAGCAGAAATGGAGAGTTTCTGAGAAGTAGTGTCAGAGAATACTAGTGAAGAGAGGGACTATTGTTGACTCTAGCCAATCTTATGACAGGTTTCATTTTGCAGGACATTATGGAAATAGTGAGTGGAATGGGGAAGATGAAGAAGAAGAAAGCATCAATCAAGCCAAGATTATTACTAAGCATGATATCAAAACAGAAGATGGTTCCAATGTATATCAAACCATGTGTGAACTGTTTTCTCTGCTTAGAGCAGACATTTGTCTCTACATGCTTTCAAAAGACTGGCCTATATGATCTATTTCAAATATAAAGGAACTGAAGGTGAGGATATTGCAGCTGCAAAAAAAAAACACTGGGATCCTTTGACTTTTAGAAGTTGATAGCTTTTTGAAATCTTGCAGCACAGCCAGAGAAGTATATTTTCAGTGTGCCACAAAAAAAACTTTTCAAAGAAAATATCAGAAAGTTTTGAAACTGGCTTAGAGTAACCTATATAAATTTTTGAAAAATATCACTTGTCTATGAAGGCTTTTGCTCTCATTCTATTCAAAAGATAGGTTATTAGCAAGATTGATATTAGTAGAAAGCCTCATCTGAATAGAATTCACCTACCTTTCATGTGTAAAGAATATTGTCTAAACTCTATACCAAAGTCCAGATCACATAGTTTTTAGGATGACACTAAGATTGAGAGAGATCTCAAAGATAGCATCTTCTGTCTACTTCTTGATCAAAACCAACAGATAAGACAAATTATCATAAAGACTATCCTTTTCATGGTGCAAGCAGTCATCTTATTCATATGAGCATAGTCCATACTATACCATATATCTATCTTTACAGGTTAGATGTGGATGCTAGAGCTATTCAATAGTCATCCACAAAATTGTCCCATTAGTTGCAACTTTGACCTTAATTTGTGTCTGTTTTGAGCAGCTAGAAAAGATCTGCAGCTAACACATCAGATTTTCATGAGGTTTAAATAATTGACTATAATTTCAGCAGAAAAATACAATCTTAGTGCCACTGAATATTTAATTTGTTCCCAGCTATTGGTTTCTAATCACAGTATATATCATTTACTAGAGTGGAATTGTGCATGGATGATGTGGGTTGTTTCTTTTTTTCTACTTTATAATAAAAAACTTAGGCTTTTTGTTTTTAAAGACTTATCAATTTACAATCTATAATATCTGTTAACACTGGGAACTCTGATCCAAGTCCCACCAGAGTTAGGAGGACTTTAAGCAGAGATAAAGGGATAGGTGATGGACATGGACATGAAGTCCAGAGCAGAGTGGAGGTGTTGGAGATAAGTGGGGATACAATGAGGACATCAGCATAGAACTTATGTATTGCACCCTTGAGCAGGCCTGTGTCCTCATATTTCATAGGAATGGAGCTTCAACAGGAGGAGGAGCAAATGTGAGGAGGAGAAGTCAGACAAGGATAGGAGCATGTCATAGTTGATATTTGAGCTACAGGAACAGATACAGGAGGTATTCTTAAATATAAGTGAAGTAAGGTATGGAGTAATGGAAGAGGAACAAGAACATGAAGTAACAAATAAGTGGAAGAGTTGAAAGTGTCAAACATGTCACTGAAGAATGGATAAGGGTCAGAATACAAGGATAGACTAAAATGGATAAGGGTCTGGGTGCTCCCAAGTGTCCCAGCATTGGTTCAATTGGAGATATGAAACTCCAAGCATGAGGAGGAGGTGGTGGACTGAGAAGGTAGAGATGACCAGAGATGGTTGAAGAAGAGGCCAGAGTGGCAGAGATGGGATGGAATACATGGATGTGACAGTGCTCCCCTTTTATGGCCAAGTGTTACATTTTCTCCCTTTATGCTTACCTTTCATTTTGCTTCCCAAGCTTTTATCTTTTTCTCATGCTTCCTGGAAGCCCTTTGTTTGACTCACTTGTACAACAGTTACTTTTCTTTTGATAACTCATCTTCTATTCATTATCATCAGCTGATTAGTTATTCCTGCTTACTCTTCTTATCTCTTATCTTTGCCTCATGGTTGCTTACTTAATCATTCCCTTGGCCTGCCCTAGAGTGGTCCCTACTAGTATATAAACTCCAGCAACCCCATGTATATTCCTTACTCTTTGTTCTACCTGTAGCTCCCTCACAATCCACTGCTTGCTTCCACATCTTAGTCCCACTCTTAAGTGGACCATAAGGATAATCAGTCCCTTTCCCAGTCACTACTTGAAGTAGCATCCTTCATCACTATCTAAGTAGCTCTTTGCTCCAAATAGGGAGAACCCTTGTCAGTCTTCAAAGACCACCATTATCTCCTTTCAATAGGAAAACCCTTGTCAGCCATCAGACCTCTCCAATTACCCAGAACCACTGTTGGCCCTTCAGACCTATCCAATTATCCTGAATCAAGAACCAAGCCCAACAGGTCTACTCTAGCCTCTATCTAGGTCTAGTGTAACAAAAGAACAAGAGTCTACAGTAGCAGCTACTCTTTAGTAAGTCACCAACCACTTTAACACCCCTGACTCCTTGCCTTGACCCCAGACAAGGTGCCTTCTTGGTATCTAGTCACTATTGCTAGGTGTCCTACCCTGAACTCCAATATTTGGGAACTGTTATGATCCATCCTCTTTTTTCTTTTCCTTGACTCACTCAGGTACAATGACCTACAATATCTACTCATTGATGTCTTCCTGCTTGACCAACAGGAAGACCAATCACCCACAACATCTATCCCTTCAATTAACTTGCCAACCCCTAGACCTACTTTTGACTTTCCAAACCTTATTCTTCCAACCTTGTCTCATTGTCTTCTCCTTTGATCTCTGACCTTATCTTATCTTCTTTCTGATCCCTTGGTTCATTGCTGACTCATTCCTAATTCCTCATCTCTCCATCATAGATCATTACTTGTTCTTCTCCTATTCCTGTTGACTCATCATCTCTTGGTCACCTATCACTTATCTTTTACTTCTTATTCTCATTGACTTATCATCTCTTTGTCACTTATTCCCATTAACTCATTGTCTCTTCATTACTTATCACTTATCTCTGACTCTTCTCTCTATTCTTAGATCCCTTGACTTCCCATTGACTCATTCCTCTTAGTCATTCATCTTCTATGCCTACCCTTAACTTGGTCTGTGTTCACTCTCTGTAGCTATATAAACCATAGCTCCATACCCTGTAACCTTAACCTAGATCTCCCTTCATTCTGTATAGTCCTTTCAGACAATGTTCCCTTAAACCTCCTCAATTCTCTAAAGTCTCTGTTCTACTTCTGAAGCAAACACTAGACCTATAAAAACTCCTCTAGTCATGTTCTTGTCCTCAGCCTTGTCCTTGACCCACCTTGACCTCATCTTTATCCATGACTATCTTGAACCCTCAAATCCAGCTACCACCATTTTCTCAGAAGTGCCTTCACATCTCCAGATGCCTCAGACCCTTAGAGGGCTATCTTGAAGGGCTACTCCTGATCATGAAATGATCAGGCATAACAGGAACACTCCTGGCATCATGATGCAAGACCCAGGTCTAGAACAGAGGTGGTCTGAGATGGACTGAAGGAACAGGATTGGAGAATATAAAGAGTGGATGCATCTGGGGTTGCTCCTGAAGGGAGCCTGGGCAAGGGCAATGCAAGTCCCAGGCCCAGAAACAGAAATGGAGGTGAATAAAAGAAATGCCTCAGGATGAGGCAGAGCCTGAGCTTAGAGTGACCAGAGTAGTGGCAGCTGCACAAGCCTTAGCAGCTCTAGAGGTAGGCTTGGGACACTTATTGGCAGAGTGCCTAGGATGCCCACAGAAAAGACAGAGGTTGTTCATTAATTGGCAATGGTGCTCCTTGGGGAGGAGCTTACCATTGTTCCCCAATATTGGAATGGATGAAGAAACAGAAGGAGGGGAAGAAGGACCTGAAGGAGGCCCATTACCATATTGTCCAACTGGCTGGAGTTGGTAGAAGAAGCAATGGAGTCACTGTCAAACTTGGGGTCCTCAGGTGTGGAAGTGTTGGAAGTGGATGCTGAGGGTTGCAGGAGGTTGGAGGTTCCAAGGAATGTCTTGGACTGATCTTGAGAGTGACCAGAGGTGGAACCAGAGATCTGGCTTGCACAGATGATTTCTTCCCAGTACTCCCAGTATTGATGGTCAATCTGCTGGATGAGCATGTGGAGTTCATAGAGGTTGTCCAGCTTGCCTAGGCAAGACATTTTGTCTTTGAAGCAGTCCAGAAGACCATTGTAGAAACTCCAGTGGAAAGCACCAGAGCCCCACTCTTGGACTTGGGACATGAGATGGTTCCATTTAACTATATATGTGGAGATACAGTTAGTAGGCCACATTGACAGATCCTTGAGCTGAGTCTCTGCATCTGCAACCAGATCATAAGGTCTAAAGTTAGATTGCAACTTTGGGAGGAAAACTTTCCAATCAGACATCCAGGGGGATTGGAGCTCCAGAAGCAGAATGTTGCCTGCACTTCCAAATGAAGCAGAACCAAAGTCACTGTTGCAGTCTTCATCATGAGTGGAGGAACTGGAGGAATCAAAGGGGGGTGAGCTGTTACCATTGTTACCATTCCCTTCCCTCTGGACCTCCTAGAAGTGGAGGAGGTGGGATGGTTAGTGAAAAAGGGAGGAACAGCATTACCAGACCTGGCAGACAGGCTATGAAACTTGCTGGGAATGGTGTGAGAGCTGCCAAAGGCTGATTGCAAGATCTCTTTACAACTGTGGAGGTTAGGGTGGGAGGACATGATAAAAGGAAAGAAGGACAGAAAGAGATAAAAGGGTCAGAGGATTTAAACAGATGAATAATGAAGGTTAGAATGTAAGGAATGGAGACCTGCTCAAGAGGGAGCACTAATAGACTGTTAAGACTGGATCCTCTGGTCCAAGTCCAACTGGAGTTCAGAGGATAATTAGCAGAGTTGAGGAATTAGGTGATGGAGGTGGATGTGATGTCCAGAGCAGAGATGTCAGAGTGGAGAAGAACATAGTGAGGACATCAGCACAGGACTTATGTGTCATGCCCTTAAGCAGGCCCATATCCTCATATTTTGGAGCAGAGTTCCAACAGGAGATGAAAAGGAGTCAAGCAAGGTTAGGAGGATTGTCTTAGTCAATATTAGTGCTAAGGTATAGTGTACAGAAGATGTCCTTAAGTATGATCGGAGTAAGGTATGGAGGATGGAAGTAGAACAAGAACATGTAGTAAATACAGGGACAAGATAAGTGATGTGGCAAAGGGATAGGGAACTGTCAAGTAAGCTACCAAGGAATGGTCAAGGGTCAAAGAACAACAATATACAAATGCAGATGAGGGTCTGAGTGCTGCCAGGATAGGTCTGAGTGGAGGATGAGCTCCAGAACAGAACTCTGAAGGATGAGGGAGATGATGGACAAGGAGTGTGGAGGTGGGCAGAGATGGCTGAAGGAGGCATAATGGAGGTCGGAATGATGGATGTGACAGTGGTGAGGGGATATAACTTGCCAATCTTAGTTATAAATCCTTCATCAAGCTGGATGGCATGGTCATAAGGTCTTGAAGGGGGAATGTGGTCTGTTGCTTCTTTCAAGAAGACTTTAGTGAATTCTTGGTATTCCAGTGGTAGGGTAGGTTTTGGTTTAGAGAGTTCAGCATTCATGGCAAGTTCTGTTGCCAGGGTGAGCTTTTGGATAATAGGAGATCCTTGAGGAGCAAATCTGGATCCAAACTTCATGACTTGGTTGAGGGTTCAGTTTTGTCTTGCTTGAAGAACAAAGTCTTCTGGGCTCTCATATTGGGCCATCTCATCTCCTTCATTTAGATAGTCAAAGAGACAAGTGTCATCTACTTGGTTTACCATGATATGGCAAGGAGGTTTAATGGAGGGTGAGATCTTGGCCTTTTGTTGGTCAAGTGCTGAGATATGTAGTTGATAAAGTTCAGGGGATCCATTGATGGATTCAGGGATAAATAGCAAGTGTTGCTTCCAGTTGATGGTAGGATTGGCTTCTTTGAGCCAAGGCAATCCTAGGATTACATTTTGGTTACCACAGTCCATGATATAAAAGAAAGCCTTTTGTGCAATCCCTTCAATGGCAAAGAAAAGTTCTGCAGTAAAGTGGATTTTTCCCAAGGAGTTTATAGAGGAATCAACATTTTGGATGAGGATAGGATGGAGTAATTGAATTGTGGGCAATTGATGTTTTCATACAAACTGCCAGTCCAGGAAGTTGATGTCTGCTCCACTGCTGACAAGGGCCATGGTTTTGATGGTTTTTAGGGTACTTGAAATGATGAGTTTGATAGGGATCATCATAGAATTTGGTTTGATCATTATGGTTACAAAAGTATCATCAAGGAACAATCATGTCAATCAAAGTTCCCTTTTTAATAATCCTTCATGGGTAAAGAGAATTCCACTTTCCTAATGCAGTTTCTTTGTCATTGTCCTCTATCTTGATTAGTTTGGGGGTTTCTTCTTTGACTTTGGCTACAGTCTTTTTTTGAGGAGGCATTCATTGTGGCAGTGTTCAGATTGGTGACATCAAAAACAGAGTCCTTTTTTTCAGCAGTCCTTTCTTTCTTTGTCTGTAAGTTTCTTCAACCTGTCTACATCCATAGCATTTGGATCTTTCTCCTTTCTAGAGGGGGTAGTTCATTGCTGTGGAAAAAATGGGTGATTGGATTGTTAGTTTCATTTGGTGATTTCTTTAGCTCTGAGGGATTTCTCATAGAAGAGTGTTGCCTTGTCATACCATTTGGAGAGTTTAGTGGGTATAGTATCCATAGAGTAGACTCAGGTTATTAGCCAGGATGACAGTCCAGCTGAATGGTACTCAATGAGGACATTGTCTTGGATTTCAAGCTTTGCAAGTACTGCATGGTTCTGGAATTGGACAGTATATTCTGCAAGAGTGGGTTGGTAGGAATTGTTCTGTTTGTTATGGATCATGCAGGTGGTGGCTAGCCATGCAACTGCATTGGATTTAACATTGTAGTGTTTGAACACTTTCAGGAATTTGGCTACAAAGTCATCATATTTTAGGGCAGTAATCTTGCTGGCAGTGATAGTGGCAGTGCAAAGTGTGGTTGCCCAGGTAAGGGTGTGTTCTTTGGTCATAAAGGATGGAGAAAAGGCAACCTTCTTTTCAACAGTTTGGTGTGTTTGGTGGTCATGATTGGACTGGAGGATGAAGGAGGAAGTTGAAACTTTGGCTGTTGTTGTACTGGGGTTGGAGAGGGTGGTGTGGGAATTCTGGGGATGGTGGCTGCTGCAGATAGCTGGTGGGCTAATTCCTGGTCAAGGGTGTCCTCTGCAAAGATGTGGGTAGTAACATCTGGGTTAGAAGAGCTAGAGGTGTCTTCTTCTTTGCTGGACTCAGAGGATACCTAGGTAGGGGGAGTTCATGTAGCATGAAGGTTCCAAAGTCTAGGGTTTAGTCTGGGGGTTCAAGGTGGAATGGTGACTGGCTAGAGAGCAGTTGTCAAGAGTAGATAGTCTAGATCTTTTGTTACAGTTATCTGTAGATAGACATTGCTTTGAATGAATTCATTGTTTCAAAGGTTCCTGCTTTAGATTATGCAGGATGATTTCCTTGGTCTAGACAAGGATTTGATAGTGGATTCAAATGGTTTGTTGGTAGCCTTCACTCAGAAGTGGAAGGAAGTCTTAGAAAATGAGGAATAAGATTCAAGGAGATCTAGACTAAGATTACAAGATATCATACAAGGGTTTATATAGCCTCAGTATGAGTTAAGGGTAGGCATATAGGTAAGTGATGAATAAGCAAGATGAGTTGGCAATGATGAATTGATGACTGAAGAAGATGAGATAATCAGCCAATTAGTAATGCAGATTGACTAAGTGAGAAAGCATGACTCAAATGTATGAAGTGAAAGTACTTGGCCAGTTGAAAAGAAAGTTAAGTGAAAGTTAACCATGAGAAAGAAGAAAAGTAATTGTAACAACCACCCCATGTACTCCTTAGCTAGTTCTGTATTAAACATATGCACTACCTTGCTCTCTCTTGTGTATGTCTTTCAGCCAGCCTTCTTATAGAATGTTGTGTCTCTTCATGAGTACCTTCCTGTATCAAAGAAGTATAAGGTTGAGCACAGGAAGTGCCCTTCTATATTACAATATGCACAGCTATTATTAGTTAGCACTGGATGCAGCTGAATAGCAAAACATACACACATATGATGGGAATTGCTGCCACGTTGCTAACTCTATCCCTATTGGTGTAATTATTCCACAATGTTGCAGCTGGTGCCAGTGGGACAGCCATTTTTAGATGTTGCAGTCCCAATACTTCTTGGGAGGCAGCTGCCACTGTGGGAGCAATTTGTTGGCCAACTGGCTTGGAGGTGTACTTGTGGTACTTGGAGTATATGGTGGGCTAGCTGGCCCAGGCTGGACTGGATCAACATGAGATGGGGCCAAGGACAGAAACAGATGAG
>JBBPKJ010001353.1:0-11213 GCA_038089195.1 Brasilioporus rufonigricans | reverse complement strand
CATCTTCCAATGGGTTACCTTCAGCTGGGTTTATCCGCTAGTAAAGCGCGGTACTAATATGGCCATGAATGAGGATGACGTTTGGAATCTCAGTCCAACGTCGCAGTCCCGACCCGTCTTCATCAAGTTCACTACTATCAAGTAAGTTTAGTTCTGGTCGTCACGTGCAGGGATGGTTTTTGATGGTTTCTCAGGGGCGCATCACTGCTCCGTCGCCTTTTCTGGGCAAATTCTTTGGATCTCATGTGGGTATCTCGTGTTCCGTGTCTATCTCCTCTGATCTCTATCCTTCTCTAGTCTCGACTTTTCCCTGACCTTCCTCAGTGTCATATTCAACTATGCCTCTCCATTCTTCCTCAAGTAAGTACAGTTCGCGCGTTATCGTGTACTCGACCAAGTCCATCCATTAGGGTCATTCTGGATTCCGTTGGAGAGGACGCTACTGAGGAACAGCGTGCAAAAGCATACGTATATGCGTTCTTGGCATTCCTTTGCACGGTACTCAAAGTATGTCAATTTTTCTCCCCCAGTCCCGAGCATATAACAAATCCAAATACAGGCCGAAGCAGATGTTCAGCATCTTTGGTTCGGCAGACGTGCTAGCACGCGAATGCGTATAGAGCTCATGGCCGCCATCTACGACAAGGCCCTCAAGCGCAAGGACTACTCGGGTATCATTGACAAGGACAAACAAAAGGAAGACGCAGACAGGAAGGCTGGCCTTTCACCCTCCGAGAACCCGTCTGGAGATGAACCCAAGGCTGGGGCCGATGTTGGCAAGATTGTCAATTTAATGGCTGTCGATGCAAATAAGATCGCTATGATGATTTCGGGATTGTATTTCATCTATGGAGGTAGGTTTGCGCAGCAAGCAACGTTCATGCAATAACCGTGATCCAGCCCCTCTGGAAATCATCATTGCTTCTGTGTTTTTGTACAGGTATATCTTCTTCGGTATCTTGTGCGCCAGGGCCTCACCTTGTGCTTAGCCTTCTTGGCATTTCTGCTTTCGCAGGGTTTATTGTGGTCCTTGTCGGATGGCCGCTGAATAGCTACATGATGAAACGCAGTATTCGCATTCAAAAGGGCGTCTCTGCAACCCGCGATAAGCGTATGGCTGTTCTGAACGAACTGATCACTTCTGTGAAATTCATCAAGTTCTTTGCGTGGGAGGAACGATGGATTGATCGCGCGATGGACGCGAGAGGAGTCGAAATGAATTGGATGCTCAAGTGTAAGTCACGTCTATACTCGAATCCATGATCAGCCATTGGGATGACCTTTTAACTCAACGACATTCTCCCATCATCCAGCATGTCTTAACTCGATCATGTTCACTGCCGTCTGGAATTCTGCGCCTATTCTCGTCTCCTTCATTTCGTTCTTTGCGTACATATATCAGGGCAACCAGCTGACTGTCTCGGTCGCATTCACCTCCATTGCATTGTTCAACATGATCCGGTATGGCCAAGATTGATCGTAACTTGCCCTTGTGTTTATTAGCATCTAATAGCCAGCCATTGAATGTCATCCCCTCTTGGATCGTTTATATACTCCAGGTAAGCCGACCATAACCACAATGGCCGATTATTCGCTCACTTCTTCACGTGGACAGACAGGTGTAGCACTGAAACGTATCGAGACGTATCTTGGAGAGGAAGAGGTGACGGAACAAGTCTCGTCAATCAAGCGTGCTCGGGTGCCTGCAGATTCGCTCGCTGCCGATGAGGGTCTCGCGATTGAGGGTGGCACGTTCAAGTGGAATGAGGTGCCCGAGGATGAGTCGGATGCGGGAAAGGGCAAGAAGAACGGGAACACTAGTGATGGTGGGTCGGGCTCAGATAGCAGTCGGAACCCCACCGATGTAACCGATACCGTCGTCGATGCGGAGAGTTTGTCGGCCAGGTCAGGGATCGAAGATCACAAGTTTGAGCTAAGGGATATTTCGGTGCGGTTCCCTGAGGGCGAGCTTACGCTGGTCACTGGTCCTACTGCAAGTGGCAAATCCGCGTTATTGGTGAGTCTTTGTTTGCAAGAACAGTCGAGATACTTAGCTGGCTATCGTTCTAGCTGGCACTGTTGGGTGAAATGACGATCACCGAGGGTAAACTTGTCATGTCCAAGAACACTTCCAACATCGACGAACACGGAAACATGCATGCCATCTCCTATGCAGCACAATCACCCTGGTTGCGACACCAATCGATCAAGGATAATATTCTATTTGGGTATCCGTACGACGAGGAAAGATATAATGCGGTCGTGGAATGTTGTGCATTGAATCCCGATTTGAATATCCTTGAAGATGGCGACCAGACGGAGATTGGTGCAAGGTCAGCTTCATCCAAAAAAACGCTTGCGCTGTATTGAATCCTTCGCCTAGGGGTGTAAGTTTGTCTGGAGGACAGAAGGCTCGGTAAGTTTTGGGATGTGCATCGACAAGGACGCACACTGAGCGTCGTACCTAGTGTCGCGCTCGCGCGCGCTGTTTATGCCCGAACGAAATACGTGTTGTTGGACGACCCGTTGAGCGCTGTCGTATGTTCCTTCCTTCCTTTATTGTGATGGTTCGCTGATAGCGTTATGCCGTGTAGGACAGCCACACTGCGAGGTTCTTATACGAAAAGCTCCTGCGCGGGCCTCTTCTTGCCAACCGCACCGTCGTGAGTTCCAATCCCGTTGGGCTCGCACATTGTATTGATCTACGCGCTAGATCCTTGTCACGCATCATGTCGAACTCGTTCTCCCTGGAGCCTACTACCTAGTGCGGATGCTTGATGGACGGATCGATACCCAAGGCACAGTAAAGGATTTGCGTGCCCAGGGTGTCTTGGAGCATATTGCTCAGGATGCGGAAGCGGACATAAAGCAGGAAGAATCTGCCACCGCGAGCGAGGTGCCCGTAGACAGCGCTCCTGCAGAGCCTGCAAAGGATGGTTCGAAGAAGCCAAGGAAGCTCATCAAGGATGAACACAGGGAGAGCGGCGGCGTCAAGTGGTCGGTCTATAATGCCTACCTGAAAGCCTCGTGAGTCGTCTTTCTCCGTCGACTACTCGTAGAGGTGACTCACAAATTGACCCCAGGTCTTATTGGACATGGCTGATTTTGACGGTATTGATCATCTGTTCGCAGAGTTTGGGGGTCACAGAGAAGCTCTGGGTTCGGGTGAGTGCTACCAACTGGGAGTCAGACTATTTCTTATATTTCGTAATATGTTTTAGGAATGGGGTCAGGCATATGGTGGTAACACGACAGCCGCGCCATATTCTTTCGCCTCCGCTGTTTTGACGGAAAATGAAGCCCTGATGAATGGCCTCCTTCCCTTACACGACACTGCACACTATTTCAATCCCTTTTTCCACATTCAGGTCTCTCATAAGCTATTGTGGTTTACCCTTCCAGATGCGAACGAGAACCCGATGTTTTACGTCGGTGTTTACGGTGCGATTGGTCTCACGACGGCGGTCGTCACCATCGTGTCGACTTCGGTGCAGTACGCTGGCGCATTGAGGGCATCGAGGCTCATTTTCAGGCAACTTTTGGTCGGTGTCGTAAGGGCTACGATGCGCTGGCATGACATCACACCTCAAGGCGAGTACTGAATGTCCTACGTCGTTCGTCGCGCCAGTCGGCTGATGGTGGGCGGAACAGGTCGTATGTTGAATCGCTTTGGCAAGGACATTGAGACGATAGATAATAACTTGGCGAACTCGCTGTCTGCTGTGAACACGTCCTTGGCCACTTTCGCTGCTGCCATTATCACAGTCGCGTACGTGTTCTTTCGTGTCCTTTGAACATCGAGATGACTTGTAATACCTCTTTACTTTTAGCGTCGTGTTCCCGTGGTTCTCGATTCCCGCTATCATCATCGGGTACTTCTATCGCTTGCTAGCTATCGGGTACTTGAACACGGGCCGTGATCTTCGTCGTATGGAATCCAACTCTCGATCACCAATCTTCTCCGGATTCGGCGAGTTACTAGAGGGTATTGTGACCGTTCGTGCGTTCTCGGCGGAGCGTCGATTTATGGACGATTTGCATGGTAAGATCGATGTGACGACAAAGGTCGGTATATTTTGATACTTGTCTACTCTGCATGAAGTTGACGGGTAACTTTGTAGATGTGGTACAACTTCTGGATGACGAACCGATGGCTCCTGCTTAACTTTGACACCCTCGGTGGTCTGGCGGTGTTGATAACGACGTTGTTTTCCCTGTCTGGATATGTCAAGGCTGGTACCGCTGGTCTATGTATCACGAGCGCGATGACGTTTACGATGAGTGTGTACTGGGCGTGTCGATTTTGGACGGCTCTCGAGCTTGATCTGAAGTATGTATCCCTCCTACTCTGGCTGTTTCCTTTGATCAACGTTTCCCCATCAGTTCGGTCGAGCGTGTTGTCGAGTATCTCGATCTCCCCCAGGAGCCACCTGCCGTCATCGAGTCGAGCCGTCCACCTGCGTACTGGCCCTCGAGCACGAGCTCCAACCCGTTGATCAGTGTTGAAGACTTGGTGGTCAAGTATTCTCCAGAGCTTCCAGCGGTGTTGAAGTATGTCTCGTTCCAGTTGAGTGCGAGGGAGCGGGTAGGTCTCTTGGGAAGGACGGGTAGTGGCAAGTCGACGTTGGCCATGAGTATTTTGAGATTCGTGGATCCGGTGCAGGGGAAGATCTTGATTGATGGGGTCGACATTTCAAAGATTGGTATCCATGATCTTCGATCGCGCGTGGTGAGTATTTGGAGGAGTATGCTTGAAAGAGCCAGAGGTTGACTAGGACACAGACGTTCATTCCGCAAGACGCGACGCTATTTTCTGGGACGTTGCGGGATAACTTGGATCCCTTCCGTGAGTGTATTTCGGTATGGCTAAATGGCGTGTAGCCTAGTGCTTATATTTTATCTTACAGATGAACACGAAGACTCCGAATGCCTGGATGTTCTTTACCGCGTTCAAATGCTCACTGAAAGCGCCTACCAATCACAGCGCAACTCTCAGGCACCCAGTGGGCTGTCGACGCCTGCTGAAGATGGCGCCTCGTCTGTAGTTTCGACCTCTCCGACTGAGATCGATGGCAAGACAAAGATATCGCTCAACACCCGGATCTCTGCGGGTGGTACGAACTTTTCACAGGGTCAACGACAGCTAATTGCGATGGCCCGTGCGTTACTGAGACGAAGTTCGATCATCGTACTCGATGAAGCGACGAGCAGTATCGATTTCGAGACGGACGCCAAGATTCAGGCGACGATCCGAGAGGAGTTTGGAGATTCGCTACTGTTGACGGGTGCGTCTATTCTCTTACGTGAACGACCATGTCGTGGGGGTTGAACGTTGATGGGACGGCTTTGGTGTAGTGGCGCATAGGTTGAAGACGGTGATTGATTATGATCGGTTGATCGTCTTGGACAAGGGCGAGGCAAGTCCAGCTTTCCCATCATCGAGCGTATTTCTGGTGCTGAGCGTGTGGATAGGTCGCCGAGTTTGACACGCCGCTCAACTTGATTCGAAAAGAGGATGGAATATTTAGAAACATGTGTCTCAAGAGCGGGACGTATACCGAGTTGGAGAATGCTGCCAAGGCCAAGGCGGAGAGGGATCTTGGGCGGGTTTAGAGTGCGGTGATGGATGCGATGCTTTGTTAGATATGCTTGGCTTGATTTTACCCTTCCTCTGCAGCATCGTTCTTTGGTTTGGGGCTTATCTTTTATAAATTTATGGTACTTGGATGAGAAGTTGTGATGTGAAATCTCTGCTTGTTTGATTGGGCTGCAGTGGCGGTACGTGACTTCCTTGAGCAAAGGTCCCGACCTCAAGAGCGCGCCTCGTCTCATCTGGCACCCTCTTTTTGTCGCATTGCGTCCACTCAGCAGCTGCTTATAAACCGTCCATCGGTCTTACCACACGGTCTAAGTTACACACGTCCACCGGCTTCCATACATCCCGGAATGCTGGCGTTACTCTTGGCGTACGCCCAGATCTATCGCCTCCGCCTACCATCATTCCCTGCGTCGCCACGACGTGGGCGCCTTCCTTTTGGGGTATCGCAGTTCGCCCCCTATGCGGCCGTGCTTTGGGCCGGAAAGCCCTTTGGGGCTTTCGCTCACATCATTCCTATCACATCACACGGTAACACTGACCTCATGCCACTGGAAGATCGATGGTCACGGATTTGTAGGTATAACGTGGCAACTACACCGTTTACGGCGAAATGGTAGCACCGGAAAAGGGATCCAATCACCTTCAAGAGAAGTTCATCCAAGGTTTATAATGTCCATCGCATCAGGGTGCTTCTCCGGTGAACATGATCGTGGTATCATCCTTCTTATCGTCAGGAGGCAGTGAAAACTTCTGTTCGCAGCACTGTGATGCTTCGTATTGCACAGCCAAATGGATATGCGTCGTCTCGAGGTGCTGCGTTCACCATTGACACAGATTGATACGGCGATGGAATGGCCTAAGAAGTTTTTTGTGTCCGGTGCGGTGTTTACTAGGTTAATAAGTTCCCCGCTGCACGTCGATTTGTCTAGCTGCCCTTTCCCTACCTTTCGAAATCTCATCTTGCGAACTGATTACAAAAACTAGCACTAGTGAAGATGACTGAAGCGTATGCTTCCACCTCGCGTCGTTGCAGCGCACGCTCTGGCTATTGGCTGGCGTCGTCGTCGGACGAGGACGTACAGCCTGTGATGCAAATCCAGGAACCAGACCCGCTCGGTAGAGGTAGAGTATTTTGTCCGCTCTTGTCTTGAGGCTTGAACATTACCGTGACCGACCACCTACATGTCCGCAGCCGCGGCGCTTCTCCACGACGACCAGAATCGCTCTCCTCCTAGGAACAACCGTACCCTTCTTTACCGGTGCTATGGTCTTCACGTACTCCTCGTCGCATTCCACGTCGTGCTCGTCGGAATGTTGTTTACGCACCCCGAACATCGATTCACAACCTCGGTCAACAACACAGTTGCGACCCTTGGGTTAAAAGCATTGCTTCAAGCGTTTTACTCAGTACGTGGGGTGAACGTGCAATTGGTAGACAATATACTGACAGTGACGATCCACCATACAGATATACACTGCGATTCTCGTAATGATGACGCGACGACTCGCGATAGCTGCAGCCATGTCGAAGCCGCAGAAGCTCACGGCCATACACGATGTCTCCAGCGCTTGGAACGGGATCGGGGCTGCGATCAGTACGTTGTGGCAGCAAACCAAAGTCATGTCGGCCCCTGGAGCAGTCTTCTTGACGTTGACGTACCTCGGCGCCATCTCTGGCCTCCACATCGTCTCCTCGTCTGTCGTTCAGTTGGAACCGTTCAACAATACCGTGACGAGAATTGTTCCATCGACTGTGGCGTGGCCCTCCCCATCGGTTAATCTCTCTGATCTCAGTTGGGCAACGATCTCCCCAATGATGACACTGTGGCCATTGCTATCGACTGCGAAGGGGTTGAGTGGCAGCGTTTTATATGACGTGCCGTCACTTGGTTATGCATACTCTGGGGCCATCGTGAACGCAACTAATATCACCGCCGAGTGTGGTCTGCTTCCGAACGTTTCAAATGTGTTATGGAACTCTACATTCGACATCTACAATGTGAACATCAGTGGACTTGGTGAGGTTACTCTTCCGGCATTTGGTATGGATGTTTTGAATAAAGTTTGTCCCACTTCTCAACATATCAAACTAGCCTTGGCAAATATGGTATCCTTTTTCAACCTGGGATCATCAGTAAACTCAGTGAGTACTTCTTGGACCATCCTATGGAATTGTCTGTGAGTGATATATATGCAGACAAATCATGACTACATTGGCTATCAAGTTACTACTGGAATGGAGCTGGGAAACCTAGCTAATGAAGTTATTCAAGTGACAACCAATAGTGCAAATGAAGTCACAGGTGAGCTCAAGCAATCATCTGGTATGTTTTGGACTTGTGTATGATTGACTACTGGAAAAGTACCTGCCAATCTTTCAATCACCTCGTACTTTGTTGTGTGTACCCTGAATGCAACATCTATCAAGCTTTATCTTCCAATGCAGAATGGGCAGATCACTCAAAATCTATTTCTATCTCCTAATTCTCAGCCTGACCCTTGGACCATATGGTCATCAAGTCCAGCTACACAACTGACCCATGGAGTATGTGATTTTTAAATCTTGTATTTTACTACATGTCATCTAATGAATATCTTACAGTTCAATGCTGCCCAGAATGGTTTCCATAGTATATTTTCAGTTGCTTATCTATTTTGTGAAGAGGTGGAATCTTCTACTACATTCCAAGAATGTCTTGGTATGAGCTTGGCAGATGTGTAACTCTTTTATTTTGTTCTTGATGTTCAATTGAGCTAATTTATTGCTAATAGATACACAAATCATTTGCTGGGCATTGAGTGGACTTATGGGACAACTCAAACCTCTAAAGCACCATCATCACCAATTATACCTGGCCACAGTGACATGGAGAATGTTGTGGCACAAATTGCAGCAACATTTATATGGCTGGGTATGTAAGCAGTCCAATCTTGATCATTATTTATTCATTATATCTCCATATCAATAGCTGGTGCAGCTGGAACTGAGAGTGGAGGTTTCCAGCAAATTCAAGGGGAAAGCTTAACAACTAATATTATCATTGAGCTTAGACTGAATGTGTGTTGTTATTATTTTCTCTATAAGTAATGGTTCTTTAATAATTGTCCAGGTGAACATTGAATCAGTATGTTTTCTTTGGCACTATATGAACTATACTATATAAAACTGTAGGCTATTATTGGGTTGGTTGCCTCACTCACCCTCTTGGTTATTGTTGTTTGCATATTTCATGGTTTCAATCCAGCATCTCCCAAAGCATCAGTTACAAGTTCTGGTGTCTTGGAACTGATATGGATTTCTGCCCACTCCATGATCTTGCAAGATATCATGAAGACAATGAACAGTTCTATTCCTGATCAGCTGAGGTTGAGAGGAATGAAGAATGAAGTTTGTCTTGCTGATTTGGCATTTCAGCCAATGACATACCATGAAAGCAATGACAATAGCATTGGGCCACAGTTAAAAGTCTATGCTTTTAACTGGCAAAATTTTGCAAAAGGTTTGTGTTAATATAATTTGATAAATATATTAAATTATTCAGGATCACTTTTTCTTGCAGCAAAATTCCTTGCTCACTGTCTATGCTATACTCTTCATGCCATTCTTCTTGCACTCCATATAATCTTGATTCTCCTATCAATCCATCATCCAGAACATCATGTTACGATGGCATTTGATAAATCAGGGATAACCACTGCTCTGAGTGTGTCTCTTCAGGCATTCTATACTGTGGGTTACTTGACCCATTTTTCTACAAATTATTCACCTGTGATCTTAATTCATATAGTTGTACACTGCTGGGCTGGTGTTTTTGACACAGCAACTTGCAATGTCAACTGTAATTGCACACTGGCATTATTTAACAGCAGTACATGACATTACTCAGGCATGGACTGGAATTGGAGCTGCTACCTATACTCTTTGGCAACAAAAAAGGATAGCATCCTCCATTTGGACATTGCTAGGTGTGGCAACATACCTAGCATGTATCTCTGTTCTTCATATTGCCTCTGCCACTATCATGCAGTTTACTCCTTTTAACAGCACATCAATCATTTCTATACAAACAGCAGTATCATGGCCAAATAGCTCTGTCCTTGCAGATGGATCCTGGGTGGGATCAAGTCAAATTGTACCAGCAAGCTCTTTATTGCCCAACATAGAGACTATTGGCCTACTCAATAATACTATCTATGATATTGTGAACACAAGTGATTCTACATTTACAACTGCAATTGTAAATGCAACTTCACTTCAAGCAAGGTGTCAACTATTGCCAAATCTCACATATTCCAGCTTTGAAAACTCATCAACTCTCAACTTTTCTATTGATGGCCTTGGTCATGGAAGTTTTTCATTTGGCAGTAAGTTCCTTGGTTTGAAATATATTTCTTTAAGTCCTTATCAAAAAGATTTAGTACAAGATTTGCTACGGGGTTTTCAAAACAAAAGAAATCAAATTGTCTACCTTTCACATTATCCTGATCTTGTAAGTACATCATATCCTATAGTACATTTGGAAAAATGTTAATTCTTGCTAGAAACATTTAGATACATGCCTTTCATGTGATCAATATCTATTTTTTTTGATCACAACAAATGTTGAACTAGATCAACCAATTGCCACTGACACTATAGGTCTTAGTGTTGACACTACAAACTGTATGTTTTGAAAGCTTGGCTGATGCCATAATTATATTGTTTACTTTTTATAGCTGATGGTTCTCCAATAACAACATATCTAGCAGCATGTTCTATAATACCACAAAAAGCTCTTGCAACATTGGACCTTCAGGCTAATACTCTTATTCCAAGCCCAATTCAATCTATTCCACAATCTTGGAAGCTGTGGTCCCCAGGAACAGGTGGATCCTCTGATCTTACATCTGCTGTAAGTTGAATTTTATCATATGAAATCAATTGACTTTTGAATCATGTTGCATAGGTGGATTTAGTATATCTCAATACTGGATTTGGAATTTGCCCCCAGAATGATTTTGTAGGATGCTCTTTTAGAAGCAAGTAAGTTGATTATCCAATCTATATTATCTGACAGATGTCAAATCACTATTGTGCATAGTCAATCAGAACCAGACAATACTCATTATGTACTTACACCAAACCAGCTGCAAGATAGAATTGAGGAGTCTATAGCAGCTATGATTTGGATTGGTGCATATTACCACAACTTCATATGAAATCTACAAGATAACTAATCAATTCCTTTTTTTTCAGGTGGTCAAGTGGGAGGAAGACAAGGGGGTTTTGAAAGAATGGTTGGTGAAAGTCAGGTTACACAAGTGACTACAAAATGGAGACTTAATGTGAGGATGCAAACTTTTCAGGTGAAAATCCATAGCTAATCTGGGATTTCAATAGATCAATGAAATCCCAGTAAGAAGTCTACTCATTCATACATCAATATCTTATTTCCATCTGAGGTCATATTTGCCTCAGCAGCATCACTGACCCTATTTATTATGGTCATTTGGTTTATTGAGGTTCCCTCAAGGACCATGCAACCATGTGCATCCATTACAGGTCTCAGTGTCCTAGAGACACTCTGGATTGCAACACATTCACAGACCTTGCAGGAACATATGGTAGAGGTCA
>JBBPKJ010001352.1:0-11216 GCA_038089195.1 Brasilioporus rufonigricans | reverse complement strand
TTACCCTCAGTAGATGTCAAGCTACTGAGGAAATAAGGTAGAGACTACTGTGTAAAGTGTACGCTCTAAGCTTATGTAACATTACCATAAAAGGAAGCTAAAGTGCGCTGGTCAAGTTTACAACACGAGTAAGTATCGAGTAAGTAATATGAATGTTAGTAGCTCACCTCAGTCGTGCGCGTGATGCAACGGACTGAGGTGTTCGAGTATGAATGGTATGTCCTATATACGAAAGAGAATCTGTACTAACTAAAAGGGAATATCAGGAGCTCGACGAGCTCCGAGTACACGAGACACAGGTATAAGAGAAACAATAAGTACACAGTACATAGAATGAAAGTCCATACGCTCTGCGATACACAGGGAATGGAGCACGTCTGTCCATGCACACACCGGTGACCAATCGGGCCGGTCGTGGCTGTGACTGTGTGCGCACTTGCTAATTCAACACCTGAGGTTGGTTTTGGATACCAGAAGAAGCTGGCTGTGTATTTGGACAGGGGTGGACTCTACCAGCCATGATCATAGTGTTGGAGATCAGCCCGTCGTATCGTACATAACTACCACTTTTCGCCCTACACTCATTTAACTACCATATATGGACACTGCTTGTTCACTACACATTACACCGCATCGCACCTTCCCTCCAGTCTACTATCATATGACTGGAGGTAAGCTGCATCTGCACCCACTGTCGTTACCTCACATACTGATGTACCTAGGACTTACCGTCCCTACGCTCTAGGTATATAATATATGTTACGATTCGTTTCTCCTTTACACTTTTTCTTCACTTTTACCTTAGTCTCACCAAGTCCTTGGTTCGACTCAGCCAAGTGACCTTTTCTTTTCTTTCTTTCCTGACTCATCCGTGATGTGTCATAATCGGCCGTTCTTCTTTCAGACTTCTCTCGGCCGATTACTCTTTTCCTTTTAGTCATCATGCGATGCCATCAGCCCTTACTCATACCCGCTTACTCATAAGCCGATGCCATCGCACCTATCTTTAGTTTCTTATTGTTCTCTTCTTTTGGACTCTATTGTTCTCTACTTTCGGTCGCTTACTTACACCTTTCCCGCGCCTGCCCTAGAGCAGTCTTACTTACTATATAAACCCTCGCAACCTCAGTAGTAGTTCCTCACTCTTGTTCTTCCTGTACTATCACCTAGTACCTGCAATCTACTCCCAAGTCTTACTCCACTCTTAAGTGAGTAGCTAAGGGTAACCAGTCCCTTCCTAGGTGGTAACCACTCCACAAACCCAGTCCCAGTCCTAGTCGCTACCTTGGTAGCTCCCAGCCTCCATAAAGAGAATCCCTGCCGGTTCTCAGCGAACCTTCCCCAGCTTACATAAGCAAAGCCCCTGACCGGTCACCTGACCTCCCAGTTACCAAGAACTCGCCTTACAGGACTACCCTAGCCCCTACCCGGGTCTAGCGTAACAATATACTAGTCTATTATCATACGACTGGAGGATTTACCGTCCCTACGCTCTAGCTCGCCCGGTCTCTAACAGGTTATGAGCCCTGCATAGCGCAGGTTATTCAGAATATCCACTCCTCAACACAGACCCAGGCATCCAGCATAGCCACCCGTGTCCAGGAACTAAACCATGTCCTGACATACATCACGAGGCCACACGGGCCACCCACAAGGCACCATCAGTATCCTACACCCAGCCCAATTCACGCCCAACCAGGCTGCAGGCATCCCGCTGCCCCCCTCACATACCAACTCTCACTCACCATCACCTCAACCATCCATCCTCGTCACCATCGACGAACCAACCTCAGACGAGGATGAGACCCACTTCACGCTGAAGAAATCCATCGACACGTCAAAATTCACCCACCTTACTCATGTCAAACCTAGACTCAACGGGACGAACTACATCACCTGGTCCACAGCAGTACAACAAGCACTGCAAACCGCCTCGCTCCACCCATACCTAAACGCTGACTTCCAACCACCAGGACCAACCAAACCGGGCGCCTGAACCCAGAACATATGCTGGGCCAAGGCAAATATATTCGTCTGCTCTGTACTGACAGCAACAATGAACGAGGAAACCGCCACTCAAATAGGCCACCTCCAATCTGCTGCAGAGATGTGGGAAGAGGCACGACACCTATATGCCGGAACAACGGCAACAGACTGGACCATGACCATCACATCACTTGTCACCACCAGATATACAGACAGTGACAACATCACCACACATATCACGAAAATGAAGGGATACAGGCGGGACCTAATCCTAATGAACCGCGACATTGCAGACGAACTATTCGCCTGTTTCCTACGCATATCCATGCCACCAACATGGAACTACATATTCGCCGCACTACCTGAACGATACACGTCGACAGAAGTAGAACGACGGATTAGGGACAAATACAGCATACGCACAACCCAATCAGGCCCATCCGCAGCCCTCAACGCTACCAATAACTGAAGATCCAAAAACAGCAGCCCCCAACGCAGCCACGTACCAATACCTAGACAACCCTTCTGCACCAACTGCAATATCTCTGGCCACCACACTGACGACTGCTACTCGAAGGGCGGACCGATGTACGACAAACAAAAGGGCAAGGACAAGAAAGACGACACAGGAAACAAGGGCAAGCAGACCCGGAGACGTGGCAACCAGGCCAACCAGGCCAAGGCTGATTCAGACGACAAAAGTGAGCAGGAGCACACCCCCTGCTCCAACTCAGAGCTCTCATACCTCACCAGCAAAAGCACACCACTCTCCAAATCCCGCTGGATACTGGACGGTGGCTCAACGTCACACATCTGCACCGAACGATCCGCGTTCACCACATTCACCCCAACGAACAATACTATAAACAGGATAGCCAAAAACAGCCCTACATTACAAATCTTAGGCACGGGCACCATCTACGTAACCATCTCCATCAGACGCAAGCCCAACCGCACCATCAAGCTATCAAATGTCAACTACTGCCCCGACGCCTGCAATAACCTAATGTCAGAGAGCCGAATGGACAGACGAGGGATGGAAATTACCAAACGCAATGGGCAACTAACCATTAAGAACGCGAACGGAAATACGGTGATGGAAGGCAGGCTACACGACAACCTATACAAGATCAACGGCACAACAAAAACCGCTCGAATTGAGGGGGTGACACAGGACAGAACCAATCCGACTGCCACAGAAACCACAACTCCAACCGAATCCCCAATGGTCCCAACGCCCGCAGTACCTACTGGTCTCATACCTGAACCAGAAACGGCCCAACCAGAACCCGTACTGGCCGAAATGACAGAAACAACACCAACAGCACCGGTAGTACTGACGCCCACTGCTCCCCCACTCCACCAATCAACACACGTCACTCGTCCATCATGGATCAAACAGCCAGCAGACAAACCCAAAGACCACAAAACCATCGAACGCCGACAGATCTACGTCATCAAATATGGCCCCAGCAGCGAAATCGTACGCTATAAGGCTCGCTTCATAGCCCAAGGCTACTTCCAGATCCACGGCATCAACTATAAGAACCACCACAGCCAACCACCACCAATGTTCCTCCTTGTCGACAACACTGGCGACATCTCACTAAACCCCTCACCAGGATAAACCATCAAAACCCAATCACGGTTTACGGACTACGCATGGTCTGAGGGGGTGTGTTGGAGATCAGCCCATCGTATCGTACATAACTACCATTTTTCACGCTACACTCACTTAACTACCATATACGGACACCGCTCGTTCACTACACATTACACCACATCGCACCTTCCCTCCAGTCTACTATCATACGACTGGAGGTAAGCTGCATCTGCATACACTGTCGTTACCTCACATGCTGATGTACCTAGGACTTACCATCCCTACGCTCTAGGTATATAATATACGAGTCTACTATCATACGACTGGAGGACTTACCATCCCTATGCTCTAGCTCGCCCAGTCTCTAACAATTGGAAGTCAGATTGCCTCTTGTACTCCTGCCCTCACTGCCATGTCCTAACCCCTGGACACCTTGCCATCTGTTGCCTCCTCTTCCAATGCAACTTCTGTCTTCACTGGGGCCATGGCCCAAGAGTTTGTCCCCACTGCCGCTGTGGTAACTGTAACTAGCTGGGACATCTCATTGATGATTGCACTGTCAGGGACTTTGGTGACAATGAACACCCTACCATTGAACACGATGATTGAATGGAGAGACCTTGATGAACTTGTGCCAGGGACACAAGTCTATGAAGGAGGGTAATATTATGATTGTGTGTCTATGCCATCACTTATTCCTTCTAACCTTCCAATTCAAACATCTTTCACCTTTTCCTCATTGAACCTTCTTCTCCTTCCTTCTTGTCTTGTATCCTGATGATATCCTTATAATATCTCTTTTCTAATTATCAATCTATGGACTCTCACTCCTACAATGTTTCTTCTTATAGTGTTGCATGCCCCCCTTTATCCATGACTAAGCCATTCCTTTTGCTGGTTCAAGTCCAGTGTTCTCACTTAGATCATCACTTACTCTCACATTGGTCTGTGCAGTGATGATGTGTCCCTTTCTTCTGTAATGTTCCCTTCTATTCCATGCCTGTCCTTAGCTCTTAAAGTTATGTATATAAAGGTAGCTAAAGTTGTCCTGTAACTTTAGCTAGTTCTATGCTGTCTTTCCTAGCTTGTTGCAATCTAATGCTTTACCTCATCTCGTGTTGCCTTGCCTAAGGGTCACCTGTTGTCTGGACTGAGTGTCCTCATTGTCATCGCCTTCGATGAAGGCTTGTCCCTCTGTTGTCAGGACTTAGTGTCCTTATACCTTGGTCTCTGGACATTGTGTCTCTTCATGAGTACCTCCTAGAAGAAGGTATAGTTGTCATAGCTGCGCCAGTCTGCATCGAAGCTACCCGCATTACATCAATGATGAACCCTCTCAGCACAAATCACCACCAGGAGAAGACCTCCAATTCCTTGTTCTCCATTCCCAGGAGACGACATCTATGACAATGTTGCTTATGCAAACATGACCAGTTCCCTGGTCAGTCACAACCTAGACCTGTAAAAACCTGATTTGGTGTTCAGGCATACTAAGGGGGTTATGTTATGTTTCTTTTCTCTTTTCCACATTTAACCTTTATCCATGTTTAACCTTTATTTCGCTAACTTTGCTAAGTACTTAACTTTGCATGTTCAAGTCATGTGTTCTCACTTAGTCAACTTGTTTTACTAATTGGCTGATTACTTCACTTTCTTTAGTCATTGATTACTCATCAATGACTCATTTCTCTTAGTCATTATGCTTGCCCTAACCTGGTCTGTGCATATTCTCCATAGCTATATAAACTATAACTCAATATCTTGTAATCTTAGTCTAGATCTCCTTGAGCTATTCTTTGAATCTATAAGACTCCTCTCCACTTCTGAGTAAGAGCTACCACCAAACACTTTGAACCACTTCACTGGTGCTTGCCTAGACCAAGCACTAGAACCTCTGCCCATCCATTGGCAGAACTCTTTGACCCCAAGACTTCAAGGCTACATCTATGTTTGGATAGTCATAATGCCCTTGTTGTACAGGATCCACAGTGGACCAGAAATTCATCCAAGACAAGGGATTGCAAACCCACAAGCTCCCTTGTCCTCTTCCAGTTTACAACACAGATGGATCTCTGAACCAAGATGAACAAATTGAGGAATTTGTCATTCTTCCCTTGTTAATCACAGGACCTGATGAAGTAATGATGTTTGCCATGACTACACTTTCTACCCACCCCATTTTTCTGGGTCATGATTGGTTGAAAATATATAATTCCAAGATTGATTGAAAAGAAGGTAACATTATGTTCTCCTGCAAAGAACATCTGCCAATGTTGGCTGATGATGATGATGATGATGATGATGATGAACCTGATTGTCTCTTCTGCCTTGATATGGACTCCTATCTTTGCAATATGTCCACTGATATCACCACTGCTGCCAATTTGGCCAAGAAAAAACAAATCTTTGAGGAATTAGTTCCTGAACACTATCATGAATATCAAGATGTGTTTGCAAAAGAGATCTTTGATGAATTGCCACTGTCATGACTTTGGAATCATGCTATTAAGTTACTACCAGAAAACCACATGGTTGATTGCAAAACATACAACCTCACCCTGGCTGAGCAAAAAGAACTCAATGCATTCTTTGAAGAAAATCTAAAGTCTGGAAGGATAAGACCATCCAAGTCTCTCTTTGCCTCTGCACTCTTCTTTGTCAAAAAGAAGGATGATCAACTTCATTCTGTGTAGGATTACTGAAAATTAAATGACATCACCATCAAAAATCAGTATCCTCTTCCCCTGATCAATGAACTAATTGACAAGCTCAAAGATGCAAAGTATTTCACCAAGCTTGATGTTTGTTGGAGTTATAACAATATCAGGATGAAAGAAGGTAATGAATGGAAGGCTGCCTTCCAAACCAATAGAGGATTGTTTGAACCTCTAGTGATGTTCTTTGGATTAACAAACTCTCCTGTGACATTCCAGACAATGATGAATCACTTGTTCCATGATCTCATCAACAAAGGAAAAGTCATGGTATATATGGACAACATCCTTATTTTCATGTCAACCATTGAGAAACATTGCAGGATAGTAGAAGAAGTTCTTTAGATCATGCAAGATAACAAGTTGTCACTGAATGTAGAAAAATGTAACTTTGAACAAACTTGTGTGGAATATCTGAGACTCATCATCATCAAAGGACATGCAGAGATGGACCTTCTGAGAGCCAAAGCCATCATAGATTGGCCTGTCCCAATGACATGTAAAGAAATTCATGCCTTTCTTGGCTTCTTGAACTTTTATCATCAATTTATCAAAGGGTTCACTTAAATTGCCAAGCCATTGAATGCATTGATGTCTGAAAAGAAAGACTTTATATAGGATGACACCTGTCAACAGGCATATGTCTTGTTGAAGAATGCCATCACAACCACCCCAGTGCTTCATTTGCCCATCAACACTGGGAAATTCCACATGGAGACTGATGATTCTGGTATCAGCATTGGAGGAATTCTCTTGCAGGAACAAGATGGCAAGTATGTTCCTATTGCCTACTTGTCTTGAGAGCTCTCTGACTTGGAGCACAACTATTATGCTGCTGTTCTGGAAACCTTGGCAATTGTGGAGTGTCTCCATGATTGGCATCATTACCTGTTAGATGCCCATGTGTGTTATGACTACCTGAGAGTAGGTGTATCCTTGAAAAGACCTGGGATCAATGGTTCTGCAGATAAACTAGCCGAGGTTTTTGTACTTGGTCTAGGCAAGCCATGTGATCAAGGAGTTCAAAGGGTTCAGTGATAGCTCATACTCAGAAGTAGCAAGGAGTCTCTTGGTAAAGGGAAGATGATATTCAAGGAGATCTAGACTAAGGTTATAAGGTATCGAGCTGTGATTTATATAGCTATGAAGAGGTGCATGGACCAGGTTAAGGATTGGCATATTGGTAAGCGATGACTAAGAGAAATGAGTCATCAATGTGTAATCAATGACTAAAGAAGGTGAAGTAATTGGCCAATTAATAAGACAAATTGACTAAGTGAGAACACATGACTTGAATGTGCAAATTAAGTATTTAGCCAGGTAAGTGAAGTAAAGGTTATTGTGGGGAAGGGAAAAAGAAACATAACATAACCCCCTTAGTATGCCTGAACACCGAATCAGGCTTTTACAAGTCAAGGTTGTGACTGACTGGGGAACCAGTTATGTTTGTATATGCAACATCATCATAGATATCATCTCCTGGCAAGGGAGAACAAGGGATAGAAGATTGTCTTCCAGTGGTAATGTGAGCAGAGAAGGGTTGTCAATGAGATTGAGTGAAGCATGGAGGAGAACTTCTCTGCAAGCAGTAGGAGGAAGGTTGTGTATGGGAGTGGGTGGACGAGGAAGAGCTAGAAGAGCTGAGTGGAGGAGGTCATTGAGTAGGACATCTTCCTTGTGTATGCCCTGGTTGCCAATTGAGACAGTTGGGACATTGATAAGTGGGGCATTGTATTTGGAAGTGACAAAGTCAGTGACAAAGGTAACATCCTTCATGGTATTGTGGATGGTCAGGAGGGAGGGGATGATATCATCCAGCTTCATGCCATGTGTATTCTGTTCATTCTAAAGCCTGAAGTTTTTCTTCATCAAATGGGGAAGAGGATGTGGAGGGGGTTGAAGGGATGGGTAAGGCCACTGGTGAGTTTGTCTGACAGGCTAGTTCTCAGAGGTATCTATTGAGATCTGATAGGAATTCTCCCATCTCCATTTGATGGGCAAGAATTGTGAGGGATGTGGTGAGATTGGAATGTACATTGCCAATGATGGTAGAGAGGAACACATATCCAGGATTTGTGGAGAAGGGGTTTCCTAGAGAGAGATGATGGAGCTGAAGGAAGGATTGATAAAGGGCAATGAGGGTGGATCTGATATCTAGATGGGCAGAGATAAGAATAGCAAGATGGAGATCTCAGGTGTAAGCAAGGAGTTGGTCAGCATACATCTTGTTTGGTAACTCATCACATACTCTGTGAGCATAGATGGGGAGATCGACAGATTCAACTGGCTGACTAGATGGTAATGGTTTGACAAAGGGTCTTAGACAGATGGTGGTAGTATTCCATTCTAGGATGGCCTGGGTGGAAGATGTTGTGATAGAAGATTCAGTGTGGGATTGGCAGGAGGAGGAAGTAGAGTGAGAGGCCATACTTTTGTACAAAGGTCAAAGGATTAGAAATGTTGAAAGGAAAATAAAAAGGAAGATAGCAGCAAGGAATCCAAGAAGTTCAAAGAGTAGTATTAATCCAAGAAAGAAAAGGTAATGGTCTTTTGTTTGAAGCACATGAGAGGGCACTCATGTAGAGACACCATGTCTTGATTGATAGTGAGGAAAGGTGGAGGGAAAGCATCTTTCATAGGTTTCTAAGGTGGACTTAGAATGTTTTAGATTACTTTCTGGTTCCCATGAGTCATCAGTGATGGAGTATCCTTTCCATTGGATCAGGAAATGGAAGCCTGTCGGAGTTCTTTTGTGTTTCAGGATTCATTCTATTTCAAATTCTTCATTTCTGTCAATGAGATCAGGGGGTGGTTTCAGGAAGTTCCATCCATGAATTTCATTTTCTCTATATGGGGTTAGAAGGGATGGATGGAAGGTGGAGTTGGTAAGTGATCAGAGATAAGATTTTGATGATAGTAAAGGGTCTCGAGTAGAACATCTGAGGTTTTTGGCTTCTAGCCATACCTTTTGTCCTAGGGTGAATGGGATGAAAGGTCTCTTGTTTTGAGCGGACATAGCTTGTCTAGCAAGGTGGTGGGCTGCCAGAGCTTCATCACAAGTGATAGTAAGGGTTTTAATGCAGTTTTTGACTGCTGGTACATTGGTTGGAGTTGTGATTGTGGGAAAAGGACAGGGTTCATAGCCCATTATGAGAGAAAATGGGGATTTGCCAGTGACAGAGTGGGAGTGGTGATTATGTGTGAATTCTGCCATGGGAATGTTTTCTGACCATGATGATGGTTGGTCACCACAGAAGATCCACAGATAGGTTTTGATCTCCTGGTTGACCCTTTCAGTTTCTCCATCTGTCTGAGGGTGGTAGGCAGTGGATAGTGATAAGTCATATCTGAGGAGTTTGCCTAGTGCTTTGGTGAAGGAGAAGGCAAATTGAGGGCCTCTATTGGAGATGATTTTGTTGTAGAGTCCAAAGCAAGAAAAACTTTGTGATAAAAGAGAAGAGTGATTCCTTCTGCTGTTATTGATTTCTTGGTTGGGCAAAGAATTACCTCCTTAGTAAGGCTATGGTCCACCATGACCAACAAAGAGTTGCACAGGAGAGTTGTTTAAATGGCTTAGTTGAAGTAGAGAGTATCAGGATTAAAGGGGGTGAAGACGGATGGGTGGTGACTTTGTTTTGTTGACAGATAGAACATCCATCAACATATTGTTTAACAAAGGAGGCCAATCCTGGCCACCAATATTTGGAGGCGACAAGCTGGCAGGTTTTCAAGACTCCCAGATGGCCAGCTGTTGCATGGTCATGGCATTGCTGGACAACTTCTTTTCAGAGATTGCCAGAAGGGGGTATATAGACCTGTCCCTTGTACATTAAAATGTTGTTGATTACTTGCCAATCAGAGAGGCAGGATCAGAGTTGGTATGGGAGGTTCTCAATAGCTTGGAGTTTCTAAAGTATGAGGAGATCAGTGGAGGATGCTTCCATGATGATCTTCTGCAAGGTAAAGTCAATAAGCCATACAAAAATGGATGGTGGAAGGAGGGTAGTGTGTTCATTGTCAGCATCAGTGAGTGTAAGGTCTGGTTGTTGGGAGAGAGTGTCTGCGCTGGCTAGGAGTTTCATGGGTACATGAATCATTTTTAGATCATAATTGGAGATGTCAAGGAGCCATTGGGCTTGTTGACAATTCAACTGTTGAGGTTTTTGGAAATAGATAAGGTTTTGATGATCAGTGAAAACTTCGACTGGGAATGGGGATCCCAGGATATATTGTTGCCATCCTTTGAGGGCACATAGGATGGCCAATAGTTCTCTATCATAGACATCATAGTTTTGTTCTGCTGGTCCAAAGGATTGGGAGAGATAGGAGCAGGGGTGCCATTCACCATTTTTGTTGGTCTGAAGGAGAATTGCTCTAGAGGCAAAGGCAGAGGCATCAGTGGCAATGGCAAAGGGTTTCAAGAGATTGGGAAGTCTGAGTATTGGTTTTTTGAGGAATAACCCTTTCAAGGTTTCAAATGCTTCTGTGCACTTTGGAGACCATTCCCAAGGGGAGGTTTTCTTGATTAGATTGATGAGGGGTTGTGCAATGTTGGAGTAGTCAGGAATAAACTGATGGTAGAAGTTGGCAAATCCAAGAAAAGAGTGTACTTCCTTGATAGAAGAGGGAACTGGCCATTTGGCAATTCCATCAAGTTTGATGGGATCCATGGCAATCTGTCCTGGTTTGACAATCATGCCAAGATATTCTACCTCCTTGGTGTAACATTGAGAGCACTTCTTATGCTCGAGACTACAGCTTCTGGACTCTAGGAGGTACTCATGAAGAGATCCAACATCTAGAGAGCAGAGGGAATGGAGATGTCCTGCAGGATGAGCCAAGTAGTGCGTTACATAAACATAGAACTAGCTAAAGATACACAATGTCTTTAGCTAGTCTTATATACACTGGGT
>JBBPKJ010001351.1:0-11219 GCA_038089195.1 Brasilioporus rufonigricans | reverse complement strand
CATATCTTAGCCAGCCCTGAACCAAATCACATGATCCATGGGCCCACTTATAGCCATTGGCAGGTACTAACTTTCATTTCACCAAACCTAAGTGAAATTCCCACATGTGCTGGCAGGACACTGTATACTTTGCATTTGAGATAAACATTGCAATGGTTTTTGGAGTCACTGTATGGGTGAAACCACCCACAAAACCTTGAAATCCATTGTTGCATCTTTGGGGCCAAGGCAGAATTTTCTGCCACTTGATTGACATCTTCATCCTCAAGTAAAGAGCATAGATGGTTGCCCGCTTGAGCAGATTCTTTCTTGGCATAGCGATCCTTTGCTTGCACACGGTTAAATGTGGTTGTCATATCCTTGAATTTGGTTTTGTTCACGAACACATCTATGCCCATCATAGATCCTAGAACCCATAAGTCCTGTAGTCGCTAATTTAGTATGCATATTCAAAATGATGTCAGCATTGGACTTACTTGCAATTTTGTCATGACAGGTGTAGCCGTCATGGCAATAAATGACTCCACTTGCTTGCAAAGCGTGTAATATGCAGTGTGAAGTTTGTTGAACTTTCTCACAATGTGGGGTTCATCGAACACAATGGAAAGGTACCATTGGCCATAGACTGTCTGCTTGTTGCGAGCCAGAAATACCAGAGATGGCCTCAGTTCCATCGAGACATTGTGCAACAGGCTGAGGAACATAAGCGTTGAATCATCTTGCATGGCCTGGTGGCTCGACATTATCAATTGACAAGTGGAATGTTCTGTGTTATGGTAAACCACCTCCGTTCTGGACTCTTTCTTATCATCTTTCACTTCACCCATATAACTCCTTTTCCTTATGAATCATACTCTCTATTCCTCGTTGCCTTCTTCCCAGATGATGTGATGGCTTACCCTCTTAACTAACACTTGTTATCGTGGACTAACCCCTCCTACAACACTTCTCTTATAGTGTTGCGTATTCTAATCTCTTCATCAATAACTATAGCTAAGCTCTTAGTCTTGCTGGTTCGATTCCAGTTTTCTCGCTTAGCTAATACTCTTTGTCATTGTTGTCTTGGTCCAAGCGCAGGCAGATCCCCATTTGCCTTTATTTACTCTCTATTCCAGCTCCGTTTCAATTGTACTATATCAACTAGCTCAGTAATTACTCTTGTCCCTTAGCTAGTTCTACATTTATCTAACATACTACTGTGCTCCTTGTGCTGCATCCTCTTGAAGTTCTGATCTTTGGATGTTGTGTCTCTTCATGAGTACCTCCCAAAGTCCAGGTAACTATAGTCTCGAGCATAGAAGTGCTCTCAATGTTACATTCTGCACATTAATTACTCATGTTCTCCATAGCAAGGACGATCCTATTGATTGGCTTGTGCTTACTTTGTGTCCAAATCATCTCCCACCAGGTAGTCCATAACATATATTTTCCAGTGTATGGTATGACATTGAACGAATGCCATCATAAGAAATGTTTGAGCTCTCTGTTCCATTGTGCATGAAGATTGATAGGACAGGTAATGAGAAATGGCAAGTTCAGAATGTTGCCAGACTTGCCATGCCATTCCTGATTGCCTGTATGGGACATTTGTTATGATACACGCACAAAAAGGACTGTAAAGATTTACCAAACCATCCAGGGAACGATTGGTGTTTCACATAGAATTGATAATAGTACAAGATGCACGCTATGAAGCCAATGACTTGGAATGTTTTGCCAATCCCCACACCATCCATCAAGAGGACTGGTTTGCCTTCAAACACCCATTGCAGCATTCAGAAGATCCCTATGAGTTGATGCCAGCATGGTCTAAGTATGTCATGTTTGTTCCTCGTGTGCCCCAACCATTTCTTGCCTTCCTTACTCTATGGTTCAATGATCATGTCAGGGTTGGTGAACTCCTGAAAAAACAGAAGCTTTTGCTTCATGATCCCCAGTTGTGCCCACAGCTGTTTGGTTGTCAATGAGCCCAAGTCCTTGACTCCTTCCTGCTATTCAATGTTGATTCGCTCTCTCTCTGGAAGTTCAATGACATGGAGTTCCAGATTGTCAGTTACAGTGACTCCCAAAACTGGCCCAATGTTTGATCCAAATCCAATGCATGAAGTACACTGCAATCATATGAATGAATTAGACATCGCTTTGGTGGGATATATTGTAGTATGGACTCTCGGCTACAGCTTTGCCCCTTACATCATGTGGTTCCATTCAGATGCCACCAAGATATGACCATTACAAAATGGACACCTCATTGGGCCAGTTTTGTCACTTTTTATTTGGAGATTGAAATCACTATCAAATGAAGGTATATCTAGCTCTGTTGGTGTCACAAACAAAGATTCATATGTAAATAGTGTGTCTGAGTGTCAAACATCCTTACTCTTGACTTCCATCACCATGCAATCTCTCATAGCTGATCAAAAGCCTACTATCCTTGCTTGACTTGATGCTGGCCACTCAGCTCATATTATTACCACCCAGCATGGTGTTTGATGTGCTGATATATCAGGGATATCATTTCATGAGTGCCCAGACCTTCAGAAGACCACTGGTGGTCATCCATCCAAGATTTCTCCTATTAATATTCATCATGCTATTGATCTTATCTCCTTTTATAGAGCAAAGAATGCTGTTGAAGCTTCAAAATTTGAGGATAAGGATCACCTTAGTTTGGAATGAATTGTCTGTAGAAGTTGGCAAATCCTAAAAAGGAGCGAACCTCCTTTATGGTTGTGGGAGTGGGCCATTTGGCAATTCCATTGAGTTTGATGGGATCCATGACTACTTGTCCTGGTTTGATAATCATTCCAAGATATCCCGTTTCCTGGATCATGAAAGAACACTTCTTGAGTTTAAGATGAAGATCTAGCCTTTTCATTCTTTGGAGTACTTGTTTCGTTCATTCTTTATGGGTTTTCTTATCGGAGGAGAAGATTAGGAGGTCATCCATATATATGACTAACCATCCTTCAGTGATCATGTCCCTGAAGGAGTTGTTCATGAATCTTTGGAAAGTTGCTGGGGAGTTGGTGAGTCCAAAGAACATGACCAGCAGTTTGAATAGTCCTTTGTGGGTAATGAATGCGGCTTTCCATTGATCTCTGTCTTTTATTTGGACATTATTATAACCCCATCAGACATCAAATTTGGTGAATAGTTTGGCCTCTTTGAGTTTGTCGATGAGGTCCGAGATGAGAGGTAAGGGGTAGGCATCTCTGACGGTGTGTTCATTAAGATATCAGTAGTCTTGACAGGGGCAAAGTCATCCATCCTTTTTCTTAACAAAGAAGAATGGGGAGGCTTGGAGAGATTGTGATGATTGAATTTTGTGGGTGGCTAGGTTTTCTTCTATGAATTCTTCCATGGCTTTTTGTTTGTCCGCTGTGAGAGGATATAACTTCCCAATTTTAGGCACAAAGGTGTCATCAAGGTGAATGGCATGGTCATATGGTCTGGAGGGTGGAATATGGTTATTCGCTTCTTTTGAAAAGACTTTGGTGAACTCTTGGTATTTGGGGGGTAGGACTGGCTTTGGTTTAGTGAGTTCAGCATTCATTGCTAACTCTGTGGCAAGGGTAAGCTTTCATACTGCAAAGGAGCCCAGGGGAGCAAATCTGGAGCCAAATGTCATGACTTGGTTAAGGGTTCGGTTTTGTTTTGCTCTAATGATGAAGTAGTCTTCCAGGCTTTCATACTGGGCAGCAATATCGCCTTCACTGAGGTAGTCAAATAGTCAAGTATCGTCGACTCAGTTTACTAGGGTGTGGCAAGGTGGCTTTGCAGGGGGAGCTATTTTGTTCCATTGTTGGTTCAGTGCCGAGGTGTGAAGTTGGTATAGCTCGAAAGACTTATCAATGGATTCACAGATAGACAGTTGTCATTGTTTCCAGTCTATAGTGGAGTTGGCTTCTTTTAGCCAAGGGAGACCAAGGATGACATTCTGATTTCCACAGTTCACTACATGGAATAAGGCTTTCTGGGCGATGCCTTCGATGGAAAAGAAAAGTTCAGTAGTGAAGAGGATTTTTCCTGTGGCATTGATGGAGGCATCTACATTTCATACTGGGATCAGTTGGGAGAGTTGGGTGGTGGGTAGGTTGTGTTTCCAAACAAACTGCCAGTCTAGGCAGTTAATATCTGCTCCACTGTCGACGAGGGCTGAGGTTTCAATGGTTTTCAGAGTACTGGGAACAATGGGCTCTAGGGGGATTTGCATAGAATTTGACTTCATCATTATTGTTACATGGGTACTCTCAGGGAACGATTGCATCAATTGAGGTTCCCATTTCAAAAATCCTTTACTGGAAAGGAGAATTCTACCTTCCTAACAGTAGCCTCTTCATCATCTTCTAGGTCAACTAGTTTTGGCAATTCTTCTTCAACTTTAGCTACTGTCTTTTTATTGAGGGGGCATTTGAAGTTGTGATGTCCTGGTTGCTTGCACCTAAAGCAGAGTCCTTTCTTTCAGCATTCCTCCCTTTCCTTGGTTGAAAGCTTCTTTAGCTGTACTGCATCCACATCCATCGCATTTGGATCTTTCTCATTTCTGAAGGGAATTTGTCATTGTTGAGGAAAGAAGGGGCAATTGGATTGTCAGTTTCGTTTGGTGATCTCCCTGGCTCTGAGGTTCTTTTCATAGAAGAGGGTGGCTTTGTCATACCATTCTGTAGCTTTCTTTGATATGGAGTCCATGGAATAAATTCTGGTCATTAGCCAAGTTGGTAATCCGGCTGAGTAGTATTTGATAAGGACATTGTCTTGGAGTTCGAGTTTGGCTAGTACCACATGGTTTTGGAACTAAGCCATGTATTCTGCCAGAGTATGGGAGTAGAAGTCATTTTGTTTATTGTGGAGCATGCGAGTAGTAGCCAACCAAGCAACTGAGCTAGATTCTATGTTATAATGTTTGAATGCAGTTTGGAACTTTGCTACAAAGTCGTCATATTTGAGAGCAGTGACCTTTCCTCCAGTGATTGCAGTAGATTGGAACATGGTGGCCCAGGTAAGGGCTGGTCCTTTGGTCATAAAGGACAGAGCAAAGGCTATCTTCTTATCATTGTTGTCATAGATAGCAGCATTGATGTGGAGGTAAAAGGCTACTGAGTTGAGCCATTGTTCTGCTTTGGTAAAGTCTCCATTGAATGTTTCTGGGGTGTTGAGATATAGTTTAGTGGGCTTAGTGGTCATGGTAGGGCTAGAATTTCATGGGGGAAGTTGGAAGGTGGATTGTCATTGTACTGGGGTTGGAGATGGTGGCGTAGGATTTCTGGGGATGGTTGCTCCAGATGAGAAGCAGGCTAGGTCTTGGTCGAGGGTTTGTTCAGTGGGTGAATGGATAGTAACGTCTAGGTTAGAAGAATTGGAGATCTCTTCTTCATTGCTGGATTCTGAGGTTTCTTGGGTCTGGGGTGTTCGAGTGGTTTGAGAGTCTAGATCTTTTGTTACAACTATCCAAAGATAGGTGTATCCTCAAGAGATCTGGGTTCTTAGTTCAAAGGTTCCAGCTGTAAGTTATACTGGGGAGGTACTTGGTCTAGACAAGTACACGATTGAGAGTTCAAAGGATTCTATGGTAGCTCTCACTCAAGAGTAGAGAGGAGTCTCTTGTTCAAGGGAATATGATTTGAGGAGATCTAGACTAGAGTTACAGGATATGATATGAAGGTTTATATATCCTAAGTATTGGTTAAGGGTAGGCATATTGGTAAGCAATGAATAAGCATGTTGAGTCAGCAATAAGCAATTGATGACTAAATAGAATTGAGTAATCAACCGATGAGTAAAACTATTTGACTAAGAAAGAAAGCACAACTCGAATGTGCAGAATAAAGTACTTAGCCAAGGGTAGAAGAGAGAAGAAGAAAAGAGTAATCATAACACTCACCAACTCTTTTTAGGACATGATTGGCTCAAAATCCATAATCCCCAAATCAACTGGAAAAAAGGCAAAGTCACCTTCTCATGTGAAGAACATCCCCCAATGCTTGCTGACTATAAAGATGATGACAAAGAGAAAGAACAACCAGATTGTCTTTTCCATCTTGATATGGACTCTTACCTCCAAAATGTATCCACAGACATCACAGCAGCAGCAAATCTGGCAAAAGGAAAATGATCCTTTGAGGAACTTGTCCCTGAACACTATCATGAATATAGAGACATGTTTGCCAAAGAGGTCTTCAATGAGTTACCACCTTTGAGACCTTGGGACCACACTGTCAAACTCCTTCCCAAAAATCACACCATTGACTGCAAGGCATACAATCTCACACTTGCAGAACAAAAGGAGTTGGATGCATTCCTTGAAGAGAACCTTCAATCAGGAAGAATTAGACCTTTTAAGTCACCATTCACATCTGCATTCTTCTTCATTAAAAAGAAGGATGGCCATCTTTGTCCTGTACAGGATTACTGAAAGTTAAATGACATTACCATCAAAAATCAGTATCCTCTACACCTGATTAATGAACTCATTGACAAATTGAAAGGAGCTCATTATTTCACAAAGCTTGATGTTCGTTGGAAATATAACAATATCAGGATGAAAGAAGGCAATGAATGGAAGGGTGCCTTCCATACCAATCAAGGGTTGTTTGAACCACTCATAATATTCTTTGGGTTGACTAATTCACCTGCCACATTCCAAACAATGATGAACCACCTGTTCTGTGACCTCATAAATAAGGGAAAAGTGATGGTCTATATGGATGACATTCTTATCTTTACAGCAATCCTTGAAGAACAATGTGTGATTGTTCAAGAAGTCCTTCAAATTCTTCACAACAACAAGTTGTCACTTAAAGCCGAAAAGTGTGACTTCAAACAAACACACATGGAATATCTAGGACTTATCATCACTGAGGAACATGCTGAAATGGACCCACTAAAGGTCAAAGCAGCCACTGATTGGCCAATCCCAATGTATAAAAAGGACATACAGGCCTTCTTAGGCTTTCTCAACTTCTATTGCCACTTCATTAAAGGTTTTGCTCAGATCGCTTGACCCCTGAATGCCCTTACATCTGAGAAAAAGGAATTCATCTGGTCAATGGAGTGTCAGACTGCCTATGAATCACTCAAACAGACTCTGACCACAGCACTGGTTCTCCATCTCCTTACCAATATCAGAAAGTTCAAGGTGGAAACAGATGGTTCAGGCATCAGCATTGGTGGAATCCTTTCCCAAGAACAGGATGGTCTTTGCATCCCCATTGCCCACCTGTTGCAAGGATTATCTGATTCTGAATAGAACTACCATGCAGCCAATCTAGAAACCTTGGCCATTGTCAAATGTCTCCACTACTGGTGGGATTACCTTCTTGACACTCACATTCCATTTGAGGTCCTATCTGACCACCACAACTTGGAATTCTTCCAGAAGCCACAGGATTTGTCCTGCTACCAAGCTCATTGACAGCACCTGTTTCAACAATTCCACTTCTCCATCTCTCATCATCCTAGCAAATCAAACCCTGTGGATCCTCTGTTCCAGAGGCCAGACTTTGAAAGGGGGGTGAATTCTGACAACAAAGGTCAAATCTTGTTACCTGACCATCTTTTCATTAATGCCATTGCCCCACCCATCACAGAAACACACAAAGCAACTCTCCCTGTATTGAACTCCATTATCCAAACAATCAGCAAACTCCAATACAAGTGTGAGTATTATGCATGCCAAGGCATTGAATGAAAACTCCCTGCCTGGCCAGAAAAAGATGGCCTCCTCTATTGGAATTCTCATCTCTACATGCCATGTGATGCTGTGCTTCATGAGCATTTGATATGAGAACATCATGACCATCCACTGGCAGGTCACCCAGGAATTAGATGGACAAGGGATCTTCTTAGTACCAAGTACTATTGGCCTAGCATGCGAAAGGATGTCAATCAATACATCCAAGGATGTGATGTATGTCAAAAGACAAAACCAAAATGACAACAACATATGACACCTCTCCATCCAAATGAAATCCCAAATGCACCATGGGAAATCATTTCTGTCAATATCATTGGTCCTTTACTGCCCTCTGAATCCCACAATGCCATTCTTGTCATTGTCAACTGCATGACAAAGATGATATATCTATTTCCTGTCAATATAACAATCATGGCTAAAGGAGTAGCCACCATCTTCCAAGATCATATCTTCCATCTCCATGGTACTCCTCAAAAGGTCATCTCAGATCATAGATCATAGTTTATGTTATCCTTCATGACAGATCTATACACTATGCTCCAAATCCAAGCCAACCCATCCACTGCCTATCATCCACAAATGGATGGACAGACTGAATGCATGAATGCAGAAGTGGAACAATACCTCTGTCTCTATTGCAATTATCACCAGTCTAATTTGGTGGAGTGGCTTCCAATGGCTAAATTCACCATGAACCATCATTGCAGCAGTTCAACTGGAATGAGCCCCTTCCTATTGAATTATGGACAAGAATCACAGATCAGTCAAGATTGAAAGGTCCAACTGTGAACAGTCTCAGCAGAAGAATTTGTCCAAGATCTCCACACTACATAAAAGGAAGCAACAGAAGCATTGCAAAAAGCCACATTGGACATGAAATGGTTCCATGACAGGAATGCAAAAGAACAACCAATGTATAAAAAAGAAGATCTCATACTCATTGAAGCAATGTACATATGCACCAATCAGCCCACAAAGAAATTGGATGATTGACAGTATGGTCCATCTAAAGTCATAGAAAAGGTTGGTGAAGGAGCATATTGATTGCAATTGGATTGCATATGGAAAACAACCCATCTGGTCTTTAATGAATGTCAATTGTGGCCATATATACATCAAAGGGACCTATCCTTCACAATAAGTCATTCCACTACCCCCTGACATCATGCAAGGCCAAGAGGAACAGGAAATCCAAGAAATCATAGATTCATGCAAAAGAAAAAGATTCATTGAATACCTTGTCCATTGGAAAGGATTCCCTTGCAAAGAACATGAATGGATTAAAAAAAAAAATCATCCTCACACCATTGATGCTGTAAAAGCATTCCATAAAAAACATCCTCTTGCTGCTCATCCCTCACCCCATATGTCTCTCCAATCCATCTCCTCCTCTCTGTTCTCCTCTCCTGCCTTTCTTGCATTCCACACTCAATATAAAAAATACCCCAATTTCATGTTTGAAATTCCTCCCATCTCTGATCCTGCATGTCTGGAGTCCTTGCCTTGAAAAGGGGGTAATGTTATGATTTTCTCCTTATCTATTTCCTGTTCCTGTGACATCATGTATGATATCATGTATTACATCCGAAACTGGCCCTAGGCTGGTCTATGCACTTGTAGAATAGATATATAAGACGTATACATAACGACTGATTCTCCAGTCTTGGTAATTTGCATCTATTGCTTGCACTATCAGGTTCCTAGAGCCTGGTTGCTAGTAAGGTCCTTACAATTCCAATGGGTATGGTCAGACACCTGTGTTGTTACAAGAGTCACTGGTTGCCATGTTCACTTGGTATCATAGCTCATCACTCACTCTCATCTACCTCCAGAGTATCTGGTCACATTCCCAGAAGCATGTTGTACCTACAGTGTCTCAAATAGGAAATGCACAAACAGTGTTTTCATAGAGTTACACCCCATTTGACTGCAACAAAGGACCAATGGTGATCATATGAGTATTGGTGTATTCTATGGACTCTAGGCTACTGTTCTATGTAATTTTCTTTGAAATATGTCAAATGAACAATGAGTTTCTAGGTAATGGTCAGATGTATGCTGTGCATTACATATTACTGCATGTAGCAATCTTATAAAACTTTGGCTGACAGCATGCAGACAAATCCCTGGCATCCCAACAGCACCTGGATCCCCTCTGCAGGTCCTATATCCACCTTTCTGTCATGATGAAATACATCTCACCAATGAAGAAGGCCAAGATTTGTCATGATCAACATGCTGGCACAGAAGATGCCATGATTGCCAAAAAGTATGGCCTCCATCATACAACTGTCAAGTGTATCTATTAGTATTATGCCCATTCACAAGACTACCACCATATTTCCCAGAAACCAGGCCAAAAACATCTATTCACCACACATGACACTTGTGTTGTAGTCCATGCTCTTGTGGCAGGCAAGGCACATGACATTTTGGACCTCCAAAGGAAGTTTTTCCCATCCATTAATCCCCAAACCATCCATCTCAGACTTCAACAGTGCACCCTAAAGGCCTATGTATGTCACAAATGACCTCTCTTGACAGATATTCACAAGGAGAAGAGATTAGCATGGATGAAAGCTCATGCTCACTGGACTGCTGCCAACTGGAAAGCAGTCATCTTCTCTGATGAGTCAAAGCTCACTCTTTTCAGGACAGACAGTTGTGAATGGTGTTGGAGGGCTCCTGGATAGGATTTTGATGAGTGCTTTGTGAAGAAGTCCATCAAACATGGTGGTGGAAATGTTATGATTTGGGGGTGTGTTTCAGCTCAGGGATTAGGAAGAATTTGTCATATTGAGGGCAAGTTGGATGCCATACTTTATATCCAAATTCTCAATGATGAGTTTCTTGGCACCCTTCATGACCTTGGAATCAACAAGAAAGATATCTACTTTCAACAAGACAATGATCCAAAGCATACTTTACACCTTGCCACCTCCTGGTTCACAAAGAAATGCATCAACAAACTCAAATGGCCCCCCAACAGCCCTGACATGAATATCATAGAACATGTATGGGAGTATTTGGAATGTTGTGTGTGCAGCCACATGCTGTTGCCAAAGAATCTTGGCAAGTTGTAGGAGGCCTTGGTGGAGGAGTGGGGGGGTATTGAGGATGACTACATGATAAAGCTATATGAAAGCATGGTAGACAGGGTACAGGCACTATTGGAGGCCAAGGGTGCCCACACTAGGTATTAGGACATTTGATTGTGTTGTCTACTTGTTCTCACTCAATATGATCTGATTGTTTTGGGAGCTTATGAATCAAAAAATGAATTGCACAGTGGTTTTTTCAGATTTCATGTTACTAAGCTTGCTATATCACAATATTACATCCATGGACCATATTACTCTATTCTACTGATCTCTGGCTGTCAAATGAGCCCAGTATCTATTGAAACCTATTGGTTATATTTATCTGGTATCTGTACTGTCTTCAGTAAGTCACTTATATTAGTTGTGTAGTAGCTACCTGTACTGTCTTCAGTAAGTCACTAAAGACAAGGTAAAACTATCTA